>DWDT01002137.1:0-14276 GCA_018245595.1 Microceris scylla | reverse complement strand
GGTCGCCAGAGCCTCGTCTGTTATAGCAGGGTGTACTACGTGCAGGTGAGGTTGGCTTCGGTTCCTGAGACGGTGGCTGGAACCCTTTACACCCCCAGATGTTTAAACAACGAAGACCAATTGTAATGTACGCCTCGATACATGGAATCATCCATGGAACCAACTAAAAGCCAGTCAGTCATTCAAAACAGGCAGTGCCCGATCTTGTAGTACTTTATAGATCACTCAGACATGCATATGGTATGGGTGCCGGAAGAACTTCTCTTACTTACGGATTATTAGATTAAAATTAATAAACAAATTTATAATAAACGTGATAATTCACTCCTATTAGGACGCCTCGGATTCGAGATTCAGACTTCGGTGGACCACCAAAGATTTAAAAGAACTTGTCCCGGGGTTTCTGCCTGCCGTGCGTAACTAGCGTCGGCGTCTTCGCCGATGCGAGAGGCGCATGGCTTTGGAAGAGGATGTCTTCCGGACCGGATCTAATAGCACGGGCGTGTGATGACTGAGCATTTCGACTGTTGTCATAAGAACAGTAGATATAGGGGTCGTGTGGAGCGATAACCATAAGTCGTCCGGTGCGTGTACCGCCAGTATACTTGTGACTTTGTTTATAATTATTCAGACACCGTCATGTAGGTATTTATTTTTTGTGGCGGCCAGTTATAGCGTCACATGGAGGTTTTGATTAATTTTATTTTGGGTTCTTTATTTCGAAAGACCAGTGTTTAAACACAACGATTACTTGAAGAATTCATGTAAATCGTAACTGGAAACTGAAAAGCGACTGGTAATATAAAATAGATTTGAATATATTTGAATACAATGCAATGAGTCGTTGCGCAAGTCAAGAACAAAAACGAATAGAAGTGAACAGACGAAAAAATATAACGTTACCGATTGCTACTTCCTAGTGGCCAGTGTCCAGTGGTCACCGATTGGTTGCTCGACTATATCACGTCATGGTAGACGAATCAGCATCCGACACGATGACGAGCTGCATTGGCTGGTCGAAGTTGACCATCGTGTGTCCAGCGCTTCGATGTACATTGCTAGTCTTAGTTTAATGTACATTGCGGCTCCGACGACTTAATCTCTAATTTTGACCTAAAGTCATTAGAATCTTTATAAGTAAATTTTTAATTTATTCATGTTTACACTTACTTTACACTTTTTCATAGGTCATAGTTAATTTTCAAATACATTTATGATTTTTTTTTCTTTATCAGTTATACATTAGAACCCGAATAATGTTGACCTTTATACCTTATCTCGTTATAATTAACGTTATAATTAACATAAAAATGACATTCCATCAATGTCATTTTTGACGCCTGATTTTTTAAAACTATCTGTGATATGTATCTGTACATACATATGTAGGTTCATATTTTTACATATGTTTTCCGGTGGAGATTTTTACCAGTTCTTTAGACCATCTTTGGTCTGGGTGATAAACTGTACTTACGAGATAGTTTAGGATGTCTCCGATACGGTAGTAGTAAATGCGTCTGTTTATTTTTATTTTTATGCAGATCTTAATGATATATCCATATTTCCTTCAGTTCTCATTACATTAGTGCTAAGGAATAAAGAGTTTGAGTCTGGGTACTAACTGATTTGAGATCAAAGTATATTTAATAGAAAATTCGACTATTAATGGCATAGGAATTCTTTCTCGCACGTTCTTGTTATTTATAGCGTCACCTTTTCTTTTATTAAGAAATATGATTTCAAAGAATAACTAATGTGAAATACGTTTCTTTATATGTTTCAGTGGAATCACTGAACATCAAAGTTTTTGTAGCTCACGGTTGGTTGTTAGACAAAAAAACAATCTTCGAAGAACTCGGTTTCGATTCACTTTGACCAATAAAACAATACGTTACAGTTACAAGAAACAGTATTTGAAAAGAAATGTATAAAACCGTGATACTTATAAACTAGATAAAAAATACGGTTTTTGAAGTAGATCCTTAACAGAGTATACCAAAAGAAACAAAGCTAATGAGCTATCTAGACAATTTGAAGCTCGGTGTCCCTTTTACACATTGCTTTATTTTGGCTCGAACGTATTCTAAGGAATAATGGAGCAAGCAGATTTTTGAAGAAAAAAATAGCAAAAGCAATGTCCCGATTTAAATATTTAATGAAGTCGTTGTAGCCTTGCCACGACTGCAGATTGCAGCAGCCTGTGCAGTTCAGCAACGTCGACGATGTTCGGACTTGGATAGATGAGGGAGAATAGCAAATTTCCACGAGCGTCCTGTGTTCTGTATATTATTCCCTTTTAAGGCTTGTCAGAAGCCTTACAAACGTCTCCGACAATCAACAACTACGACAACTTGGCCAATAATCAGCGTCTTCAACAACCCGCTCAAGTGTCCAGCAATTAGACTTCAAAAGGGTTTCAAGCAAATATTGAATCACTCTTTTCGGGTGTAACAATAATCATTATAATTTTTAATACAGTCACAATGATAAGAATTGTGAGAAGAATGCAGTTAGGATTAGAAATGAAAGGAAAATTATCATGATTTATTATTTTAGGGACACTCAAAGTAACTGTCATATGTTTAAAAAATGGCAAATGTCTTTTATTTATGACTCGGTATAATACGAACTTATAGCTATTAAAGTTTTATAAATTGGTGTAAGATGTCGAGTTTTTAATTTTCGAAAAAATCACAGGCAAGATGTTACCAATGGCTATAAGAAAGTTTATGACACTGTACTTGCTTGCTTTTTTAAAATTCTGTTAATTTTTGAATAATTTATGTCAAATATTTCGAAGACGTTTAAGATGCGAGATAATTCGGTGATCGCTCTCGAGCCTGTTGCTAAGTCCCCCTATTAGATATTGATACTCGTATGTATGAAAAAAATCAACAACTTTTAAATTTTGCAAAAATATGATTAAAGTATTATTCTGGTAAATTTTTCCTTTTTTTTTTTGAAATAACAGTAAATAGATAAAATAAAATGATTCTCTACGAACAATCGCCATCAATGGAGAGGTTAAAAAGTAACATATTAAGCTTAATTTTAGGTACCTACTATAAAAAAACATAGCTTATGTTATTTAAATCTAGGAGATAACCGGTGGATTATTTATTGACTATTGGTTACGAGCATAAACCTCCTTTTGGGGAGGCCTATGTCCAACAGTGGACTGAGATAGGCTGATGATGCTGACGATGATGATGGAACTCACCGAAAATATTTAACGAAACCTTATTATGTAACCGTGTATGTCTATTATAATCGTATTAAAATGTCTTGTTGCCAAAAAAAATGTTAAATATGGCTTAAAGTAGACGCTATGTAGATTAACTGAACACAAAAGTATATGTTGATGGATGTAATAAATTCGTCTAACAGTGGCTTCTCCGCTCAGCGCGAAAGTATTTCATAACATTATTTAAACCGGTCGCGACTGCTCGTCGCATCAGTGTTAGATCGATTCTCAGCGCTTTAGGTATGTGTTTAGTACAGAAGTGTTATAAACAGAAATAAATTAATACTTAACAATGTCAATATAAGGAAGAATAATTATTAAGGAAATGGGATGTATTGAATTTACCTATTAAAATGGTAAGACACATGTTATACATATTAATTACGCGTAAAACTATGTATTTCTCGTGTACCTACATATTTAGTTTAATAAATTTTTTATCATGTTAATGTTATTGTTAGCGATCTTTATAGCCATTTCCAAGTTCCAAGGTTCGTTAAAATCTTACTTCCGACTTAATTTGCGAATATTACTTCTGGTTTCTTTAGACTTCAGATATTATAATCAGCTGCTTATAATTCTTATTATATGTACATACATATATCGCGTTGATGGTTACTAAAGATTTATTATTTCAACCGCGAGAGGTATTTAGCCTCTTTGTATTTCAGACTTGACATAAAGATGACAGTTGTGTATATTAAATTACATTTAGGTCTTTAAAAAAGTACATGTGATTTAAATATACATCAAAATTATATATGTTTTTAACATGATACCATTTAAAAACAAGGCATTTAACATTTAATATAACAATCTTAAAACAAGGTCAGAACATTCATGAAAAATTCGAGAACAAGTTTTTAAACATTTATAATTGTCTTCTTAAGTATATGTATTGTGTAAATAATAAGATATGAATGTCTATTTAAAAGTTTGTACATGATAAGCACGAAGTATCTACATAGGAAATTTTAAATATAAAGGTACTGTAGTCTAAACATGACTTGACACTTATGTATGTCTTATTTAATGAAACTAGTGGCCCAGTAGCGATCGAAATTCGATCGTAAATCATAAAAAATCAGTTTGAGCATTGTAATACATCGAAAAGTTGCATGACAATTCACAAACCGGCCCCGCACACCGCGCGGCTCGTTCGTCGCTCACGTGAGCACCCTGCAGCCGCTTCCCCGCGTGCTTTCCATTCTATGCGTGATTTTTCGTTGCGGGTAATTTTGAAACTATGATAATTCCTATAGTACTTATTATAATGATGAAATGCCAAAGGTGACTATTATATTTATTTTGATAACGATTAATACTAAATTAGAGAAAACATATTAACAATAACCAGATAAATTTAAATTAAATGAATTCAAATGGTTACTGCGGCTCAATTTTAAGAGGTAACAATACATATACAATCGCAGACTTTTTTATAGGTTTTTTAAAGGACAATGTTTTGGTAGAACATTGTTCTTATGTATCTCACACGGTTGAGCCAGTGCACGCCATGTAAGCGTCCAGGAAGTCCATTTTCGGCAACCAAAAACTATAAAAAAATGGGAAAAAATTAACCTATATTTATCACACGACGCTCAAGTATCTCTATATTAAATTTCATCATAATCGGTTTAGCGTTTTGGCGGCGATGATGTCGTAGAGAGCACACAGACAGATAAACAGACAGACACACAAAGAGAGTTACTTTCGCATTTATAATATCTATTAGTATAGATAAGTGTGCCCAATTTCATAATCCTCCGTCCGCGCTATTTTCTTAAAAAGGGGTATAAAGTTTTTGGTTCACGTGCTAACGTAGATGACTTTTTTACTCCTGTAGTATGAATTCCAGATTAATTGAATATAACTGCACGTTTATATGTGTTCTATTTAATTTATATATAGTGAAATTGTAAGGTTACAACTCTCATACAGTACCTATTCAATAATCCTGTACAATATGTGATCGTCTAATATATCTGTCCACACCGTTAGTTTTAGGATACAAAGATCGAAGAGTTACAACACATTGCGTTTGATTTGAGCTACTCGTGTGACCTTAGTCAGTTCTTTTTTTAGACAGTCACATGTTGTTTGCAAGTCACTTATTATCGCGTAGTCGCATATCACATATAACTCATACAAATAAAGAACCAAAAAGTACATTATTCCAATAAGCAGTAGGATGATTATTTAATTTAATTACTTAAATAATATGTAACACAGGACCGCTGCACATACGGTGACCTGGATCGAAATTAGGTTAAGGTCGTGCTCTGGTCATCTGGCAGCTGATAATTACATAAATATTTAAAATAAATACTTTTTGTACTGATGTAAAACTTATACACATTATTATATATGTACCGGCTTAACTCACTTGCGTAATCATGAATATAAAGTGCTCATCGTACAGGTTCTGGATAATGAAACGAACCCACGACCACGGACTCAACAGTCAGATTTACTAATTTGATCAAAGGGTCAATCAAATGATAATTATAGTCATATTGTAATTATAGTAAATTTTTATCTATTGTTAATTTCATTTTCAGGTCAATTTAAATACAATTTTGTTATTTGCGGCTTTAACAGTCAGTGATGCGGCCAACATTTTACTTCTCAACACTTTTACTGCCAAATCTCACTTCATAGCCATCAGGCCACTCGGACTGGAGCTAGCCCGCAGAGGTCACAATGTAACGGTTCTAGCCGCATTTAAAGAACCCGACCCGCCCGCAAACTACCATGAAGTTCTGGTAGATAAAGTACCTATTTGGGACATATTGGGTATGTTAAATATGTAAGATAATGTCTGTAATACCGGTCGGTAAGGGTAGGCAGAGGAGTTTAGTATACTCCCATGTTTCACTCATAATTGAATAGGTGGTGAACCTATAGTCGAACAGCAGGCACAGATCCAGACCCTGAGTCATTACTAGAAATTTCTACAAGAAAATCTAATTTAGAAAAATCCAATACTACCCAACTCGGGATTTGATCACAGTTCCTAACGATCATCAGTCGCGCTTGCAACCACTCGGCCAACGAGGCAGTCTGTTGGGTGGGTTAAAATAAAACAATCTAGCAAGTGGAACAAATGAACGCCTAATTGAAATGTAATTAAGTTTTGATAATATGCACGTACATACCTGTTCCTAATCACTTCTAATATATGACCAAAGAGTTTGTGTTACGTTTGTTTTACTGATATCATTCAAGTTTTAATAGTCTGCAAAACACAGAACTATACCATTATCGAAATAATTTGATACTCGCCGAGACTTGGAGCTGTAGATGCGAACCATAAACTCAATTGTACAATAGACATGATTAGATCGGTGAGAACGTACATAGTCATCAATATATTAGATCAGAGTCTGTCTAGGCACGGCTAAATGGCCTGGCCTCCATCGAGAAGTAGCGTATGCGACGCGAGAACCCGTTCTCTGCGATGCCCAGTGTGGGAATTCTGGGCCTCAGACCTTCAGCCAAGAGTGGACTCAGATAGGATGATGATGATGATGTAGTCAATTATCATTCCAAAGTATACTACTACCTCGTTGATAAGAAGTAAACAAAAAAAAAAACAAATTGTAAACAAATTTAAGTACGTTAAATATAACATAAATGTCCTCAAGGCCACTGTAAATTTAATGATATACTTATGATAAAGATGTCAAGCTTTGTAAATAAGTAGGTAATTCTAGATCGAGCTACATTGGGCTAGTGTTTGCAAGTACAACTGATAAATAAAAGGTATTATCTGAATTTGGTATATTTGGTAATAAGGTATATATCTGAATTTGAAGCCAACGTATATCAATAGATTCAACCACTACTTCACGGAAAGTAGGTATAACACAACTTGGTGAATCTATTACGTAATACACTCCTTTGTCTGCTCACAGGGGGGAAACAGAGGGATTGTTAATTCAGGATAATGATGAAAGTATAATTTACTTGGCACATTTTTTTTCCAGGTATTGAAAGACCGAATATTTTCCACATGGTCAATAAAACTGCCGAAGAATTTATGCGAGAAGTATTGTGGTACGGCGGCATCGGATTCACGGAAATCGTATTAAATTCAGTTCCGGTTAAAGAGTTTTTGGAAAAAGATAATAAATTCGACTTGGTCATTAGTGAACAATTTTTTCAAGAGGCGTTAAATATTTTAGCATACAAGTACAAAGCACCATTAGTGTTAGTCGCCACACTTGGAAACTGTATGAAACACAGCCTTGCATCAGGAAATCCCTTGCAATTTAACAACAACATATTTGATTATTTAACGTTGAGAGATTCAACGACTCTTTGGGGAAGATTGCGGAACATATATGCTATGACTTATGAATATGTGTGGTGGAAGTATTGGTATTTAGCGAAGCAAGAAGAATTAGTAATAAAATATATACATGATCTGGATGAACCAGTACCGAGTTTGTTTGACGTCCAAAAAAATGTTTCTTTGCTTTTATTGAACTCACATTTTAGCTTCCAGGTTCCTAAGGCTTTATTACCAAATTTTATAGAAGTTGGTGGAATGCACCTGTCGCGAAGTGAAGCCAGTCTGCCACAAGTAACTTTATATGTATTTCTATTTTTTTAATAGTGTAACATTAAGAGAAATAAGTGATAAATTTATCTAAACACTAATAGCATTACCTTCTCTCAATTTTCACATTAAAACATTTCTGTGGGTATTATAATAACTAATTATTATATATAAAATTATGTATCTTTAAGGATCTGCAAGATATTCTGGATAATTCAAAACATGGAGTCATATACATGAATTTTGGCTCAAATGTTTTGATGTCGGAGATGGATGAGGATAAGAAGATTGCTTTTTTTAAAGTATTTGGTACATTAAAACAAACTGTATTATTGAAATGGGAAGAAGATGTAATAGAAAACAAATCTGACAATATTGTAATACGCAAATGGTTTCCGCAAAAGGAGATCTTTGGTAAGTAAGACTTTTTATTTCGTTTGAAGCACAATTTTTAAGAGGCATGGATGTAAATAAAAACATAAAATATCATCATCATCATCAGCCTATTCCCGTCCACTGCTGGATATAGGCCTCTCCAATGGCACACCACTGAGCTCGTTCTTCAGCTTTTCGCATCCAACTACTGCCAGCCACTTTGCCGATATCGTCACTCCACCTAAAATATTATGCTTCATGAAAATATATGCCAATATCTAATAAGATGTTTTAAGCATTATAAATATTTTATTTAACCAAGCAAACTCGCATATAAATGTACAACTATGAATTTTATGACAGGCAAAAATGAAATTTTTTTGCGACATTTATAATTTCTTTCTTATTTTAAATTATAGGTCATCCCAACATAAAGTTGTTTATATCCCATGGTGGATTAATTGGAACACAAGAAGCCTTGTATCATGGAATCCCAATTTTGGGCGTACCAATTTATGCCGATCAATACAATAACTTAGAATTGGTACAAAATATTGGGTTTGGAAAAATTCTGGACTATGGCGATATAACTGAAAACATTCTTGGAAAAGTTTTGAATGATCTGCTCAATGACAAATCTTACAAGGACAAGGCAGAAGAGGCAGTAAGAAGATTCAAAGATAGACCAATGAGTCCACTAGATACAGCCATGTGGTGGTTAGAATATGTCATAAGACACAATGGAGCAACGTTCATTAAAAATCCATCGAGAGACATAAGCTGGTTTAAATATTTTATGATAGATATTTATCTTGTAGTTATATTAACTATTGTAGCACTGATTTTGCTCATAGTTAATATAGTTCAAGTATTGAAACGTTTATGTAAATCTACGATCGCACATAATACAAAGAAGAAACGTTCTTGAATATAATTCTGTGTGAAATAGCTAATTTTATCAATAAAAGCTAAAACTCTCAAACTTTACTTTTAATATATATACGAATATAAGATTGCAAATGATCGCAGCCATAAGCGAGCGATATAGCCTCCAACGCTAGAAACCTACCATAACCTGGACTGCAGAACGGCAATGGTATTTTTGGCGTCATTTAGGTAGTGACTGGTAACAGGACTGTCAGTAACACAAGATCAGTATGTTTAACAATACATGTGTGGTAATATAGCAGTTAGTATTCATCATCAGCCTGTCTATGTCCACTGCCAGACTTAGGCCTTTCCTGAGGGGTTTTTGGCCATAATCATCATACTGGGCATGCGTGTTGGGGGTCGCAGAATTCGCAGAGCATTTTTCGCACCGCTTTTGCTGCTATCAGTAGGCGGCTAAGGAATTTAGCCGTGCCTAGTCCGGCGCGCTATGCCGCGACCTGCCAGCGCCGGCCCGAATCTTTCTATTTTTAGAGTCACGAAGATACCTATTAACTATTAGCTATTAATTATTATATTAGCTACTAGCGGACCCGGCAGACGTCGTCCTGCCCTGATAAGCAGTGTTACATTCAATATTTTATTTTAAAATGATTTCTGTGTGTGTAGCTTTAACCATTAAGGTTGCATACGCGACGGAAGCATAAAAAATGGAGTAACTTCTCCCGTCTTTCCAACATTTCCCTTCACTGCTCTGCTCCTACTGATTGTAGCGTGATGAAAAGTATACTATAACCAGCTCAGGAGTATGATAAATAATTGTACCAAGTTTCGTTAAAATCCGTCGAGTAGTTTTTGTTTCTATTACGGCTATACAGACAGACAGAATTGACCTCTCTACAGATTTATTATAGGTATAGATTAACTATTATAACAGGTTATCATTAGGTGACTTGTATATTCGTTTGCAACGTTTCAGACGTAGAAGACAGTAGGCATAAGTCTTCTCTGACAGTCGCTGTTCAAAGCCCGCACTTCCTACTAAACGAGTCTTAAGATAGTTAAATATATTGATTATTTTAAGAAACTAGGTAAACAATTATTTAGATGGTATTCGTGCAAGCTATTAGTGAAATTTTAAAACGAAGTTTTATAAACAGTCTTTTAAGTTTGTCACTTGTTTTTGGATAGAAACTTATTTTTATAAATTTACAGTTTGTTTTTAAACATACAGTCCAACAGGTAAATGGCACCCAACACTGAATAAACTTCCGATTGTCTGATGTTGAGTTTTGTACGAGAGGCGAGAAGTGCACTTCTAGTGTTGGGTGAACTAGCTTGCCGTCCAGTATTCACTCAGTGCATGTGCGGGTTTCACTGACGAACGTTAGCCTACATAGCCAACCCTGTGTTATAATCCTGTGCTTAACTATAATAATTATTATATGATTTAATTATTAGAACGTCACTGTAACTACATCGAAGGCTTAGATCAATTATATTGTGTTGATAATGGTAAGTGTTCGCACTTTAATTTATAGTATATTATTGTTAGAAATTTGTGCAGTGTCTAGTTTTTTAATAATATATACTTACCAAGCAGAGATTTTAATACTACAGATTGTCATCGCCGCTGTTAACGGTATTGTTGGGAATAAAGTGTCAACATCTTTATGTGTAAAATTATTTAATTAGACCAAAATTTTTCGAATAATTCCATAACAATTTTTAATATTGTTTCATTTGTATGCGCATTAGATACTCGGTGTGTTTCTATATCCTTAAAATTTACTGCCTTTTGTGTACCGTGCCGTCCGATGTAAGTTAGAACTTGCTTAATGTTTATACATATTGATATTATTTTCTTAATATTTGTAGGGATACCTTTGAGTGAAGAAATAAGTTTATTAGACAACCAGGAAAAAAAATAGCTCGCGAGTTACTTTTACTGTTGTTAATACTGTGGTTGTTAAATATTTAATTTTTTTTTTATAGATAATAAGTTAATAATGTTTTTATTAAATTAATTATTTTTATTTAATTAATTAATCATTTAATCCCGGTAAAATTGTCTGTTAATACTTCATAGTTGATGTTTTTCAAACACAATTTCGTTGTTTAGATACCAGCTTAGAGTATTCTTTTCATTTCTCCTTTTTACAATTCAATCACAATATTAAAACTGAACAAAGACGCTGTCAGAGGATAACGCGACGAGTATCAGGGAATGGACATTCTATCATTATGACGAAGCACTCAAACGACAAAATAATGTAATACTTGCCGAAGTACATTTTGTCAAGTGGCTTAGTAAAGAGCTGTTACAGTACGATAACTTTTGGACGTGAAAGATGGCTGGATAGTTTGAGACTACTTAAGAACGAAAGACAAACGTTTAGATAGCCAAATTTCTAGGCTACACCAAGAATTTTTCTCTGTAAGAAATAACATTACACTTCATAATAGTGAGATCGTGATATAAAAATAATAAAGATAAAGAGCCAAGAGCTCAAACTTTTCCGCTGAAGTCTAACTGTGGAATTTTAGACTACTAAGACGTATGTGACCTATTAAGTAGAATGTAGGCAAAACTGGGCATTTGTAGTGTGACAGAAATAGTATATAAGAATATTTGATTTTGGATTTGGATTTTACACTTGTTATATATGGACACAAAAAAAATTTTAATACAATTAACAATAGGTTATAATTAACACAAAAAGCTATATCATTATTATGATCACCATCATCATCATCAGCCTATCTCAGTCCACTGCTGGACATAGGCCTCCCCTAATGAGCGTCATCGCGCCCTGTCCTCTGCTTATACATGGATATATTATAGTATACATGAATAGATTGTTACATAACATATTAAGTAATTGATAATGGTCATTCAATAACAATCATCTGAATATTCTATTATATTAATAACAAATACTTTGCTCAACGCACGCCACTACAAATAGAAGTAAGCAAATCATATGAAACCCAAGTACGGAAAATCTTATAAAATCAAAACGATTATAAAAATAAGGAAAATTTTAGTCTTTAAAACTGGCAAACAGGTGCAAGTCTTGCGAGGGAAAATATTGAATATAAGGGAAAAACACTGGTATTAATCAAATCAATTATAAATAAAACAGTATGTACTGTAGAACTTGAGAATAAATATTGATTGATAATTGTACAATATAAATTTTCAGTTTTCTTTTCGCATTCGTTAATACGAATATATTAAAGTTAAAGAGTACTTAAACAGCCGAGTAAAGAAATTAGTTAATGCCATTATAATAAAAAAAATTAAATTTTCTAAGGCGTGTAAAGTCAGCCAAGCCGCACTTGGCCAGCGTGGCAGACTACCTTGCTTGTCTTAACTCTCTCAATACGAGAAGATATCTATATTCGTTTCTATTACGTTTAGGTCGCTATTAAGTGGGACTTAAACGTAACTGGTGAAACGTGGGAGTGTACTACATTCCTCTGCTTACCATTTCTGGGATTATAGACGTGATGTCACATTTCTTTTTATTCCTGGATAACTCAAAGTAAACTTAAACTTGAAGATATTTGAACTTACTCTTGAGCAAGACGCCCAATTCTCGAATACGGTTAACTTGTGCCTTTGTTTCGTTGTTTGTGAAACCGTAATTTACAGACCGGCATTCAGATCTACTAAACTGTATACCGTTATTATGGCATTAGACAACAAGGAGTAATGGTCGTCCTGCAATAAACCGGCCTCCGAGGAGCGTTGATACACGAAGCACTCTCAATTTCTGAATGAACCACATATGTATTATTTAAGGCTGAACATTAACCGTTTCCACACGTCGTTCGAACGCCATTTTTAATTTTATGCTTTCTTTCAGGCCACCTTGCAGTTTCTTTTACTATTCAGTGCAATCGCGAAATGTGCCTTGACTGCTAATATCCTGGTGGTCATTCCTTTTTCCTCGAAGTCCCATTATATAATGCTCCGACCGATTGGAATAGAGTTGGCCAAACGGGGACACAATGTGACTGTAATAACTGCGATTAAAGAATCGAACCCACCGCGGAACTACCATGAAGTCATTGTGGATAACAAAGAAATCTGGGATGTTTTGGGTAAGTCATTATTTATATACTCTGTTATTATTAGATTATGGTCTTAACCCTTTTTTGTGAGAGGAGACCCATATTCCAACAGTGGAATGATAAATGGTCGATTATTATTATTATTTATTATTTTTCATTTTTGAGTACCATTTGTTGTTATTATTTGTTGTTTATTAGGACAATTATCATACTAAATCCATAAACAAAAATACTACTTTCAAGGGAAATATACATAATTACTGTTGTGGTGGACTTGTAGTACGTAATATTCGTGCGTAAAAACATCTTTAAGATTGTCGTACTGAAACCTGGATTTTTGAAATCGGGTAACATAAATTTGTTCGGGGAGTTTGCGACTCAAATTATTTATTATTTCTGTTTCAGGTACGAAAAGACCAGTGATTTTCGATATGGTACAGAAAACATTTGAAAAATTTCTCAACGATATTTTATGGAAGGGTGGCTTGGCTTTTGCTGAATTGGCACTAAAATCAACGCAGTTTCAAGAGTTTTTAAAGAGAAATAATACATTTGATTTAGTCATAAACGAACAATTTTTCCAAGAGTCTTTTAATATATTAGCTTATAAATATAATGCACCATTGGTCCTTGCTTCGACAATGGGCAACTGTATGAAACACAACTTTGTGATGGGCAATCCATTGCAGTTTAACACGAAAAATTTGGAAATTTTGTCTGTAAAAGACCATAAAAGCATTCAAGGAAGATTATGGAATATTTATGCGTCAATGTACGAATATTTTTGGTGGAAATATTGGTACTTAGGAAAACAAGAGGCTCTAATGAAGAAATATATACCGAACTTAGAGGAACCAGTTCCAAGTTTATTTGAAATACAAAAAAACATTTCTTTGCTGTTTATCAATACTCATTTCAGTTTTGATTCTCCGATGGCATTATTACCAAATATAATAGAAATTGGTGGTTTACACATTACAGAAAGTAATACGAGTCTTCCAAAGGTAATTCAATAATCGTAAATAACAGTGGATAAGGAAAGCCGAGAACCGAACAAAGTGGCACGCTCTGGGGGAGGCCTATGTTCAGCAGTGGACAGTTGTAGGCTGATGATGATGATGATGA
>DWDT01002136.1:0-14278 GCA_018245595.1 Microceris scylla | reverse complement strand
CAAATATATATCTATATACATATAATAAAACTGTAACTGATCGCTGTCTGTAGATGGTAAATATATTTAAAAATTCATAATTGGGGGCCTTTATATATGCAAAAGAACCCAAAACAATTTTTTTTCATTTTCTTTCTTCGTTTGTATGTCTGTATGTTTGAGCGCATTAATGTCAGAAACGGCTTATCCGATTTGAATGCAGTTTTCAGGATTATATTATGATAGGCTTCACTTAACATTTAGTGTCTTTTTCATTTAAATCAGTCCAGTTATGTCAATCATCAAGTATAGGTTACTCTGGGTTAAGTTAGGTGAGGTTAGGTTAGGTAAGCCGGAACGAAGTTGCGGGCACAGCCTAGTATTTACTATGTATTACGTAGTACGTTGTCACCGGAAAAAATCTTGTAATATGTTGGTTGATGCCCTTCCTGCTGGAAAATCTTCTATGATTACGGCAGGCAAGAGTATTTGTAATTTATTAGAATTCGTTGCGCTATAAGAGCACCTGCCGATCGGGAGGCCCAGGATTCAAATGCCGGGTCGGGTACTACTGGGTGTTTCTAATTTAGAATTTCTAGTAGTGACTCGGAGTCTGGATCTGTGCCCGTTGTATGGCAATAGCCTCACTACCTATTCTAAGGGGCGTAAATGTAAATGGTGAAATGTGTGCTACACTCCTCTACCTACCTTTTCGGGGATTATAGAAGTCATGTTACGTCAATCACATTAAGAATATTTTAAATTTTTAAATTAAGTTTAAATAAACTCACCCATTCTTTAATATATGCATTTATCTACATGCCTCATGGTATTTAAATTATAATATGCCTTATGGTCTGTATGGCTATTTCTATGGAAAAAAATTCGTTCCAAAAAACTTGAGTTACACAGTGCTACATGTTGTGTCTTAAATAAAATGTTATAGTCGATGTATTAAATATAAGCGTTTTAGATTCTAGGCAATTTGTCAGTTTCCCATTTGTCTGAATCGCACCAATGTAAACTAGGTGTGCTGGTTGAAAGAAACATCCGTAACAAAGTGATTTGCATAGCAAACTTAACTTGGTGCGAGTTTGCTGTGCTACAAACAAAAAAATTTACACAAAATTTCTTCGCCAACTTTCACAATAAAAGCTGTTATTATTTCCTTACATTTCCGAAATTTTTAATCGTTCTAAATATAAATGAACCCATAATTTGTAATGTCTAAACTCTAACTTTCAAAGGCAGAGATGGGCTATAAAACAGAATCCTATTGTCTTCGAAATAGATAACGCCCGGTCTTTCCTAACAAATTCGCAATATACAAATTTTAACCCTTTCATTGCGAAAGAAATGTTTTTCGAGAAATCTTTGTTTCGGAACATTACTTAATTACAAAAAGGTGTAAATTTCTTTTATAAGGGTGACCTTACATCGAGCTGACATAATATATAAGAAGAAATTCTAATTTATTTATTTTTAATTCATATAATTCATCCAGCAGTGACCCGAAGTCTGGATCTGTGCCCGGTGTATGGCAATAGACTCACTACGTATTTCATTGTGGGACGTACTCGTAAACATAACTGGCGAAACATGGCCGTGTACTACACTCTTCTGCCTACCCCTCTGGAGATTACAGGCGTGATGTTACGTACGTTGAAATTTTTATGATATAGACGTAAAACAGGAGATTTAGACCAATTCTAATGACAAAAATGATTATGTACAGGTTGTTTTGATATATTATAAACTATTATGTGCATGAAATCTATATTATGAACTGAAATAAACATATTATGTAACTTAACAATTACCTTGCAGCTTTCACTCTCTGCGCACCTAAGATTGTGATTTGATGCACAATATTCTGTCATCATAAACGCAACTATTTTCTGTAGATTGTTCGATTGTGCTTTGACAAAACCGGTTTCAATCGTCGTCCTAGATTCACTACAAGTCTAGAGTCACTAGGAAATATTAGAAATCACCAGAGGAATACAGATTTAAACTATTTTTCTCACCAACACTACTAAAACAATATGAATATCGACGCCGATAAATCCTGTTGTGCAATATGACGTCACATTTCGTTTCGACCATTGGTGACGCATTTTGTAAGTTTAAATTTCCCTCCCTTCATCATCATCAGCCTATCTCAGTCCACTGCTGGGCATAGGCCTTCCCTTTCCTTTCCCTCCCTTAATTGTCACTTTTTATATAATATTTTCCGGATCTAAAAAATAACTAAATATTAAAAATACCTTTTAATTATAATGTGACGGTAATAAAGTTTCGAGAAAAAAATGCTTGACACAAATTTGAATTTTATGGATATTCCCTATTGTAACCTATCGACGATACCCGGATCCATTTGCTTCGGGTACTCTTAGAATGCAAATCTTGCATGCGGCTGGCGCTGTTCAAATTCACAATTCGCTTATAACTTGCAACCGCTTCATGATTTTAAACGCTCCGGCGACCGCATTACATTTATTAAACCATCGGTATATTTTGTCACTCACAAAACATTTTAGTTGAATATGTGAAGTCTATAAATATATTATGTTCCGGAACCTCAAGAACCCTTTGCAGTTATTAGTAATGATCACAGGATAACAAAGTTTCTATCAAGTTCATTTTTCAGTTACGGACATTTTAAATGTAGGTAGATGGTAAAAATGCCGAAGGAAATTTTATCATGGTTATTATATCTTCATGGCAGGTCCTTTACCGGATAGGCAGAAAATGCTGTTCATCGAACGAAACCTGCACTTAGAATATTAGTATTTTTTCTACTAAGTAGTCATAACATATGTGTATATAATGCAGTCACAATTTTTTTTCCCAAAACTTCCGAAAATACCTACCCGTTACTGTTCATATGGTACAGTATGTGTCAATAAGGTAACAAGATTAGAATCTACGAAACAGATGTGAAATTTTCCGTAGAACTGCTAAAATTTAAATGTGAAAACAACATAATAAATTACATATGGACTCATTAGTATATTGAATGTTCAGTTATTACTTTATTACAAAGTCCTGACATAAATAGTGACTGTTTTAAAATTTTCACAACAACGTAGGTATTTCGACTGTCGGAACGTTCTACCCAGAAAATATATTACAGAACGCTCTCCCGTCCGCTGTGTTCACCACTATATGCTTTTACTTTCGGGATCAGCAAGAACTAGAGTAAAAGCCCGGAATATCATAGGAAAAAAAGTAAAACTGACAACTTGAACATACCAGGACAACAAAGGAATATCATGCCAATTGGTCTTACCGTAAATATTGATTTATCCTAACAATGTCTTTATAAAGCCTTTTTAACTTATTAGGTCAACTTGTAGTATAATTCAACCGCCCTGGATATGGAGCACGTTAATTCGTAATTCTATTCAGTGAAGTTTACTGGCTATATCTTAATTAAATGCGTTTTACCCATTACTCTTGACAGGAGGCACTGTTTCAGTAAAGATTGAACATCTTATCAAAATCATGCATTTCAAATAACTTCTAAACAAAAATACAGAACGTGCTTCAAGTTTTAATAGTAAGCTGCTAAAGTCCCAGTTTGTTACCTGTAACGCTGACGTAACGAACACAATAGCAGCTCTGCTAGTATGGAACTATATCTTACCGGGCGTCAGCATTTGAGAAGGGTTTAGAATTGCAACCGGATTATTTTCTAATTTTTAAGAGAGCTGATAACTTATAAAAAATCGTTTTAACTACAAAAAGTTATCAATTTTTTGTTTAAACAATTATAAATATTTATGCGGATCAGCGTTGAGGATGATCGTTAAAACACTTCCCACTAAGTTAATATTTCTGCATTGAGTGCGTTAATACCATTTCACACATCGCAGCGATGTTAAGTTTCAAAAACAAGAAATAACACATGTTTAAGACAAACAATTTTATTTGTTGAAAAGAGTATCAATATATGAGATGATTACATATTCGTAAGTTCCAATACTTGCTGTGCAAAAATTAACTTGAGGTAGAAATTTAGCCCAACGTGCAACTTCTAGTTTCTTTTCTTGTTTTCTCTACAATTCACGTATGCACATGTAGAAAATTCGTACGTAACCGTCAGGACAGGCTTGTCTGTCAATAGGTGTTCGATATTTGAGTGAATTTCTGAGTTCATAGTCTTGACCCATTTCTGTCATAACATCTTTAGATGTTCGCTTGTAGGGATTACAAATAACACTGGCCACAGCGATAAGGAAGTACAGAAGAACTAAGAACTTCATGGTTACACAAACACCGATGTTCTGTCTAGTGGTTAAGTGCCATCCAGTTCAATGTTTCGTAGTATATATAGGGAACCTTCTTTCCTTGTTATTGTATTTTGTACGGCTAAGTTATCGGACGATGTGTCAGGTGTTATTATTTCCTTGAGTTATCTAATGTACTAATATTCTAAAATAATTACACACGTAAAGCAACATCACGCTTATAATTGTTAATACTCATTCTCTCTGCTTGCCCCGTAAGGGACCCGGCGTGACATATAATAATACCGTTTATTCAACAAATTGTAAGAACTTGTTGACAATGTTCAAAAGGATTATACTTGAGAGTCTAATCATATGTTGGATTTCTAAGTCCCATTTTCGTCACACAACGCGTCTCACCGCACCGCAGCAAAGTGGGACTATGTCCTATTAGATTCAGATCACTCACGGGTCATAATCTATACGTATAGAAATAAAATGACGTGTGTTTAGTTGCACTGCATCTCGAGAACAGCGGAACCGACTTGGCTAAATGTGGTTATAGAATATTTGTAAAAGTTCAAGGGAGATTTTAAAATATTTGTAGAAATTCAAGGGAGGTTAAAAAAGGTGAAAAATTTGAAGATTGTTAGGAAAATAGTAAAAGTTAAACAGTTCGTACCTGTCAAATAGGTGGCGTTCAGAAATTAAATATTAAACTAGGAATGTCTTAACTGCCTCTTTGGTCGAGTGGCTGCAAACACGACTGCCGATCGGGAGGTCCTGGGCTTAAATCCCGGATCGGGTACTATTGAACTTTTCTAGTTTAGAATTTCTAGTAGTGACTCGGAGTCTGCATTTGTGACCGGTGTATGGCAATTGTCTCACCGTGTATGCCATGGAATTTAAACGTTACTGTGGAAACGTGTGAGTGCAAACGTGAAACATTAAAATTGCGTCGTTATGTTGATATCATCATCGTCATCAAGAACATGCATAAGTCCTCTACATGCTGGCCTCTCCTTAGGGGATAACAGCAGAGAATTTATTGTTTCTAAAGAATTCAGGTGTTTTAAGGCGTTTCAACAATAAAGGATAAACGTTTTCATGTTAATTGCTCCTCTGAAACGTTATTAAGGATGAAAGTAATTTATCGTTAATTCGAGCTTTACTTGGCACGTGGAAAAATGTTTATAAATTTTTCCCTATGGGAAAATGCTAAATAGGTCGTTTATTATTATTATTTTTAGAACTGCATGTTAGTTGTGAATATGCGACGTTTTAATTTGTTACACTCTTGCGTCGGCGTCACTTACATCGGTTCTTTTGTTATGCTGCTCTTATCTAAACCTTATAAAATATTGATTGGCAGACTTCACAACTTTCCTGAACATTATGAAGATGTCTAAGGCGTGCAGGTTTCTGCAGGATATGTGCAAAGTCAAGAAATTATACATAGAATCAGCAGACGTGATTTAAAAATTTAAAATAAGCACCTACCTATATCATTGTAACATATATGCACATGTAGTCGTAACTTTAACGGAGACTTCTGTAGAGGTAAAGAATTTCAAAGAACGAAACAACGTCTAGTCTTATATTCTATAAATCGATACTTTTTAGTTAGAACGTTAGCATTAATAATAATAATAATAATCTTTATTTCTTTACAGTCTTAAGTTACAATCGTAAGGCGTCTGGAGCTTCCTTTTAAGCACACAGTGCCTGTATTACACAAATATATTAGTAGAAACTGAGTTCTGAAACTGAAATTACAGCAACAATTTAACGTCTGTACATATATTTTAAAGGCTTATAATGTTTCAGAATAAGTTGAAAAAAAATATTGCACATCTTATAAAAACAGTAATCCTATTACGAAAGGAATAAGGCTTAGAATCAGATAGCTCTTGCAGCAATTCTTAATATTCATACGCCGAAGAACATCTTGTGAGGTACGGAGTTCAAAGTAATTTACTGTGTATTGTCGTTTAATTGTATTACGTGCCCTGAACGTTCTAGAATTGTAAGAAATTGCTATATTTCTTAATAAAAAATGTAGTAAATAAATACAGTTGTTCCTATTTCGAAGTATCATAATTTTATAATTATGTTATGTGATACAATTGTACGTGATATTATGAAATTAATAATATACTAATTTTACGCCAGGTTTCTTTAAAATCAAGGTATTTAAACTGTAACATGAAACAATCTGAAATTGACACGAAAACAGTACGGGAAGAGGTGTCACGTGACTCGCCATCGAATACCCAGACTCTGCTCTGCTCGGAGGCGCCTGCGCTGCGACTCAGAAACCTGCTCGTACTATGCATAGATGAGCCGTGAACGGATATATGTATGTTTTATATACCTGCAATATGGGTCGGTAGCTGGGATGTCAATATCGCTCGGGCATCGTTCGTGTGGTGCGCGTTTGGCGGACCAAGGGTTCTACCTGTGCGCACATTCGCAACGAGCGATCGATATGGCATCCAAGGTACGTAACCGCGGGTTCGTAAGCCATCACCTGGCCACGTAAGCTGAGCGACGGCGCCATGATACTATTGTGGTTGAAAAGTGTAGCAACTGTCTTACCGACATTGAGGGCCGTCCTCCACTTATTCCAGCCATTCCAGTAATAAGTCGAGCAGGCGCTGCATCCGTGCGACAGTATCCTCTACCCGGCGCAGTGACGAAAAATACGCGCTGTCGTCCGCGAACAGCGCTAGGTGGTCACCCGTTCCCCAAGATGACTCCCCCACACAAGATGACTCCCCTTGAGAGAGTCGCCTCCACTAATCTAACCAACGGCGCTGGCGGGCCTATCCAACAGTTTGAACAGGAGTCCATCGTGCCACATACGATCGATGGCCTTAGCTATATATAGGAAGACTCCGACCGTGTGCCGCCCATAATTGAGCTCATACGTTAAATAGTGAATCACTTAGAATAAGTGAAGGGTGCAGTCGGTCCAGCACCAGCCGCTCGAATAGCTTCGCTATGGTAGGCAGCAGCGTGATGGCATAGTAGTTAGCCAGGAGGCGGCGATTTTGCCCCGGCTTTGGGAGGACTATCACCTTGCCTAACGAAGAGGCCCATGCGGAGTATGACAATGAAGAGCCCGACCATTAGAACCATGGCTCTCCTGGGCCTGGCGCCTTACGCTTTGGTAAGCACAAAGCGACCTTTCGAGTTTCAGAGAGTGAGATGAAAATAAATCGAGATGCGAATGGCAGGGTCCGAGGAGTGAGGAGAAAACTGCGGCGGCACTGTAACTGACCAATACGGCCATATTTAGTACTCGTGTATTTTTGTACCACAGCAATACAAAATACAAAATAGGAATCAGGAAATTATAACTAAGAAAATGTTTGGTAGGTAACATCCAGGCACAATAATTAACTTGATACAATTTTAGTGTCAGTTATTATTAATGTTATTTTGATTGAACCGGGTTAGTTAAATCCAAAAATTCCTGTCACCTTGATACATTTATTGAAGCTAATTATATTCGTTAATATAAATCGTTTGATGTTTTTTGGGTAGGCAGTTTGAAAGGGAATTTATGGAGGAATTCACAGAAAGAAGCATCTGAAGTTCTAGTTCGGATCCGAGCCAGTGAGAAAGCCCGTGTCCAGAAGGTATTATAACAAAAAGCTGCAATCGATTGTACAATTCTCATACAAGGAAAAAATGTCAGAAAATATTTGTAAAATATTTTCACAATATTATTTCTACAGCGGAATACCTGCTTTAAAAAAAAAAAACTATATACAGTTGTAGTTCATGTATTTGTTCTATAATTTTATGATACTATAACTTTCGAAGTTAGTTTGCTGTGAAACAAAAACTATTAATAATAGGCTATATGTATTAATAATAAACTATTAATAATAATGAAACAAAAAGCTATTAATAATAGCCTAGAGGATAATAGGGTAGAAAAGCCTAAATGTTAATTTCTCCTTAGTATATTTTACTAAAGCTGCTTATGAAGAATTATTATGACTACTTCTACGAGTATAGCGTCTTAATTTTTTATTATATTGAATTTATATTCCTACAATTATATTTCTAGTAAAACTTATTAGACTCTTTGCTTCTCCTCTAAACATCTTTGTGTTGAGAAAAAAAATCATATATACTCACTACGATTTTACCTTCATCGGTACTCTACCACTATTCTCGTTTCATAAAAACTTTTCACAATCTTAACTAAGAAAATTCCTTTTTAATATTTCAGTCTCGTACTATATCAATGTCGTAAGTTCTATTTCGTCTAAATTTAATAAAAGAATCAGACTGCCCTCGCTGATCGAAATTCTTGTATTGTCACCAAACTCGATAATCTTGTCTCCTTTTCATTTACATCAAGATATTTTCCATAAAATCGACTTTGCTCGCATGTAGTAAGGTTCTTTTTACTAAGCTTGTGTTTCTAGGCCTTGTCCAGTATGCCAAAACCAAGGGTTGTGCTGACATTTCTATGTACGTTATTGGAGTCTGTTGTCAGTATTGAATGTTATCAACAATTTTAGTTCCACGACTCAGCTTATGGGTGTCGCTACGGATGTTTTTACGTCCCAAGATTCGCGTCTTTTATTGAAAGTTTTTTCGTTGTTTGTTATTGCGGCAGTCAACGACTGCTATTGGTGTCCGTTTGTTAATACAATTTGTGAGATCGTAAGGATTTCCTTTAGTACACGTTCATATGTTTTGTCTTTCGAAATAAGAAAAATAAACACACATACCTTATCCGTTTAGTTCTCCTAAACGAGCTAGCTTAATACATTGCTTGCCACTGGATTTGACATGTGACATGTTGAAAAACGCGGATTTTTTATTACATGACATATCCTTACTTCTTTTGAATAAAATGCAGCATTCTAAACAAATCTTTCCTACTACTAGCTGTGGTAGATATCGATTGCAGTTCAAGGAAGGGATTGGGCATGTCATTAATTGACCCGAGAATGACGGCGGCTTATTGTAACTTACATTTATAAATAAACCCATGTATGAGTCGCTGCTAGATGAAAATAAACTGGTAATATAAAAAGTATATTAAAAGGAAACGTTAAGTCCTCATCCGGTAATTCAAAACTACTGTAATAATAGTCTCATTAAACCTATAAAATATGAAATTAGGCCATTATAAATTATCGAGAGTAATTATGTGAATGGCAAATTAATTGACCTAGACTCCATCTTACCATAAATCTTTCCGGGTATAATGGGAACATCAATTTCATTGCCCCGTTTTAATAAAAGCCGTCGGCTTGCAATTTATCATGGTGGGGCAACAATAAAGGTTTTCCTTATTACTTACTTGTTTTAGGCTGCATTCCTTCACTAAAGTGGTACAGGCCTTAAGGCTATATCATCACGATTATAAATGTACCGTCTTAACTCAGGTACGTTTTTCGGGATGGCCCGACTAGTGACGGACCTGTACAAGGTGCTTCCTCATGAGCTCTCGGCGCTTGCAGTGAGGTCGCGGCAGAGACTGAGTCGCCGACCATTGACTACTTGAAAATAACTGTTACCTAAAATTGAGAACGAATTCGAAAATATTCGGTGTTTGTACGTGTATCCTATGACCACCGTTTGTCTAGTATGCTTTGGCCTAAGTTATATTTACATGCTCGTATATTTTGTTTAAAAAAATCGATGTAGGTATAGAAGTTCTTATATAAGTAATTTCCATGGTACCTATACCTTTGGGAAAGGCCCAAATATGGGTAGGATCTGATTGCCTCCAAATCTTCTTAGCAGAAAAGTGGTCTTGAATATTAAAGTGGGCCTCTAAAATATTGTATCCGAGCCACGTTTTTAAAGTATGAGATAAAAATAAAATAATACTTATTCTCATTCTTTCGTTTTCACATATTACACAATATTTTACACTTTTAAGGAATTACTATATCGACAATTGACATAACACGAAATTAAGAAGGGTGTCAGGTCCATTAGATTAGAAATATTTTGCCGTGGATACTGTTTGCCTAGCCCGTGGCGGGCTAAGCGATACGATATTATGAAGACTTAGCAGCTGCGGCTAGATATATGTACATATCGATGGTTCTTGCAACAAATACAATTATCTGAATAATGAGGTAAAAACAAGTGGTGAATTTAAAAAACGAATTTGTATTATTCGTATTGCTATCATAACATTGCCATTTTTAGTTTATAAAATATCGCATTGAAATCTATTGTGTACGTCTTAGAATTCCATAATGGTATCTTAGGCGGACGAAGTTCGCTAACCCGCACTTAGATAGCGTGGCTCATTTAATGTGTTAACCCTTGTTATTGGAAGGTGAGGCCTGTGCCGAACAATGAAGTGTTAAGGATTTATATTTCCCAAGCCACGATTACTCATTTATCATCGTCATCATGTTGGCCTCTTCCGTTTTACTGCTAGGTATAGGCCTTTCCCCAGGTGTGCCACTACATATTACACACTTATATGTATGTAATCAATTATGATCCTAGGATATCATAAGCATGTACGTTTTTCTCAGTAACATTAGGACCTAACGTAGACTGTTATCATGGAATTAAATAATAAATAAACTTTAAAATTTAGGTACATGTCGGTTCAAGCTTACTATACTCGTAAGTGCGACTATATGTTTCTGGTTCATTATTTCATTACAAAAGTGCTTAGTGCTTGTTTTTCTAGTTCAGGTTTATTTTTAGCTTATTAAAATGGTCTAAAGTTAAAGCTCAAGGATTCTAAATCGGAAAGTATGTGTACGAAAATGAGATATCAGACGCTTGAAAATGTATTTGTACAAAAGTATTTCATGGTTCTAAGTAATATATATAAAGTTTTCTTACAATTATTCGGTATGTTACCATTGGGTTACATAGGCATGCGTATTTTGCCACAACGTTAGATGTAATTCCCCATGGGATGAAGCCTGGATCCGTAGGGACTCTTCAATCAAGACGCTTACACTGCAGAGATTATACTGTTGTGCATAAAATGTACAGACGTAATTTAATCTCTAATTTCACCCGAGTGTTATTCAAGAGACATTTTGTATTGTTTGTTTGTAAGTGGTATATTTCAATAACTATGACATACATATTATAAAAAATAATATATCGAAGAAATAACCTTTTATTTCAACACTTTAGTTAAACAAGCGAAGTGAAGTGAAGCGAAGTGAATTTTTATCTGGAATTGAAAGTAAGGGCTTGGAAATAGCATAAATCTTAATCGTGCAAATCAAAGCAAGTTTCAATAAAACAGCGCAGAACTTTTATTTACTTATTTAATACTAAAAACTTGTAAAATATACAATTACTCGTATCTACACGTCTGCCAATCCTCAGTCTTCATCAAATGCCACCGGAGTAAGATATCAGAGAATGCTATTGGTTTCCGAAAGCTGTGGGGACATCGGCAGGATGCGGTTGCTGCTGTCAAACACTATCCAATCAAGTTAGATATTTTTACGATCAAAGCAAATATTATACTTGAATTAAAAACGGACAAGAGACTTTCCTGTTTATAGAAATACACATAATGTTACATATTTTCCTATGTTATACGTACATATTTATTTTAACATCGAGCAGAGGTCGGAGGTTAGCATTCACTATTTCTGTTTCGTTTAATCACCCAGTTGATGGCATAGACACTTATTGTGTTACAAATAAACAAACTTTGCAAAATAGATTATTGAATGTGAAGGAAGCTCAAATCGATAGTCCCACGACATCGCCCAAGTCTTGTTTTAGGTGTTCATCCATCATTCTTACAGGCACTGAGGATATCCATCATGCTATAACGTACCATAAATTTATGATTGATTTTGTCATATTTCTATTGAGCTCTTTCTGCAGCTACGTTTATACTTGAGATATGGAAAAAACGAACATGAGGCGAACCAATGTAGCCTTTAGAATTAATAAGGTTCCTGTTTTGGGTTATTCACACTCAATTGTCGTTATTCACACACAAGTCGCTAATTGTATTAGTTTCGACTTGAATTGTAAAGTGAATACATATTGTGGAATGTGCTTAGTTAAGATTAACGTTACTAAATTACATCGATGGTTTTAGTCGTTACTAAATTATATAGATGGCTTACATAGATGGTTTTAGTCCAATAAATATGACACATGGGCGTCTGTCAGGTAGGCTGTCTGCTCGCATAAGTTTTGCACGATAGCTTAAATGTTAAAAGGTTTGATGGGTTGTATATACATGAATCGGAATATTGTGTCCATAGCAATGTAATTGAAGGGCGTTCCTTAGTTTGATTTTTTTTTATATTCTCATGTGACTCATGCCATGGCATGAAAGTAAAAGTGTCTTTTCAAAACAGTCATCGTCATTTTTAGAATAAACACATATAAAAGAGTACACACAATTGTGTATGTATTCACATAATACACGATTGGCATAAAATCAATGCCACGTACAATTTTTACGACAACGTAAATGTGTGGTTTATGAAAAATTTATACCGTTATATTGAGTTTTACTGCTATCCTACCCGTCTTAAACCCGTAAACTGTTGTTTGGGGAACAATAGCCAGTCTTTGTACGAGAATCGGTCGATTTATATGAAAACTTGCGAGTTTAAGTAGGGTCTTTATTATTTATTGGTACGTGATCGTCCATCTGATTTTGCTGTGTAAATGGAGGAGTTTCATCTCATTTCTCTTGAAGGTGTCAAGATTACATCAATGTTTGAAGACGTTATGCGCGAAATGTATGCATGTATGCGCGCGTGCGCAAAATATACGAGTATGTATGTGTGCGTGAACACATGGCCGGCACTTTGTGCATCGCAGAGATTAGTGCAGCTGTCGCTATTTGCACACTTCAGCTGTCCACGTATGAGTTGCGAAAGTAGCTACTGGCTTACAATGACAATAGTTAGTTACTTGCTGTTATATGATGTAATGTAAATAGTGATAATCTTTTGGTTGGAAATTGAGCCTCTGGATCCTGGATCCTTGGTCCAAATTCCGCCGCGTACCTCTTCACAAAAATGTGCGTTTTAATATTAAATATTCTTGCTATAACGGTCAATGAAAATATCTTAAGAAAACCTGCATAACTTAGAGCTCACATAAAACACGTTACATGAAATCTGCCAATACTTGGCCACCCTGCTGACTATGTCCATGAGAGAAGAACCGTGTCCAACAATGCAAAGAAAATGGAAATAAAAAAATATGACATAGGATAATTTCATTTTCAATATTGTTTTGTAAAGATAAACCTAAGCAGCACCTAAAATAGCTGATAATTCTGTTATTCAGTGTGATAACAAACTTGGAACATAGCGTGTTCTGTTGATTAGGAATAAAATATGTAGAGATGGTACTTCCGTAGTCGATATTTGTTACTACTCTCCATGTTCTTTTTACTCCTAAAATAAATGAAATGTTGTTTTGCTGTTTTACAATTTTTACATGATATTTTACGTATAAAAATATTAATATTAGTAATTAAAGGTATAAAAATAGATAAAGATGTTGAGTAATTAATGTTTGGCGAAATTGACGTAAAAAAGCACTACTCATTCAAATTTATATTTAGTTAATTATAATAATTGTACAAACACAGTTATGTGATATTTATTCTACGCGGGAAAGTAACTTTCGTGAAACAATCACATTTGTTGTAATATGAAAAAATGATATAATTCATCGTCCTAAGAAAAAAATAGCGTGAAGACGGCGAATTTATTTGTCCAGCGAGAAAACATCCATTGACTCTATATTCAAAGGAACCGGAAGTGCCATCCATCATCTTGCACAAACGCGTGTCCCTCTCAGTCACTTCCCGACGCGGGAATTCCTATTCCTGACGGCTGGGAAACTTTGAGAATTTCTTTGGTAAAGTTGATGCTTATTTTATGACATATTTTGTTACTTTTCGTAACCGTACAGTACAATAGAGTGTATTCAAACTTAAATCTATATTAGCTCATATAAATTTGACATAACTTCACCCCTGTAATCCCCGAAGAGGTAGGCAGAGGAATGCGGAACACTCCCACGTTTCACCAGTTACGTTAAGTCCCATGGAA
>DWDT01002135.1:0-14279 GCA_018245595.1 Microceris scylla | reverse complement strand
GGTAATTTTTATTTGTTTACGGGAAGGATGCAAAAGGTATCCAGTACCATGGGAGAGAGAACGGGTTATGTGCGACTTCTACTAAGCTGATAAATCTAAGCAGATTAAGTTAGAGATAAGATTAGAATGCCCAATTTTTTTTAAATATTGTTACTGTAAAAACGTCCTGCGTAACATTTTATATAAGAAATTCATTTCAATAAAAAGTTTCCGTTCGAAAATGAAACAGAATCGATACGCTAGTAAAATTACGTCGACAACAGTATCATCTGCAGGCATCTACTTATTTTCTATTATTTATTTTATAACGTATCTAAATCTTTGGGAGCTTTTTAACTGGCCGAATATTTGTTGAAAATATAAAAGTTATAATAATTGAATTTTACATGTATGCGTTCAATAATGTATGTAACAATTAGAGGATATGTTAGATTAAAGCCCTTTTGGTCATCTAATTGTTAAAAGTGCAATAAACCGACGCAATAGTGCATTCGCTGTGCCCACGAGGGTCGACGCCCGGCCTGTCGGTATACACTACCACAAATCGATAACCTGATTTGCACTACACAACTTGTCATGATTCATCCGATACGTTGCCTAATTACTAATGTCATGCTACGGGGACCTGTTCTGGGTACGTTATTTAATGTTGTTATTATTAATAATAATACGAAATATCTAACAATTTCATTGCTGACAGACTTTCGGACATAACTCATTCATTATATGATTCATAATTTTGTTCACAAAAGCAAAAGCATAATTATTTATTTCAAAAGTCGTAATTTTTTATGAGGCGTGGATTAACTAAATAGATTGCGATTAAACGAAAGTTAACCCAGGCAAATAAAAGTGTATCTCATTTGACCTATTATTGTCCACGCGATGACAAAGTAAATAAACAGTCAATTCCAAAAATTCAATTAAAAGCCTATCGATACCTACTATGGTCGTTTGTTACGCATGCTCAATGTACGAGTTAATTACAGTTAAACAGCTTTTGGCATTTATAAAACTTAATCGCTAATGTAATAAAACTAAATGTTATTACAGATATAAAATTACAGTAATTTGAAAACTATTCAGTGCGATATACCTAATATAAAAAATCATGGCTGCATGACAATTCACCTAATATCAAAATAAAAACAAAACAAAGCCTCATTTCCTTCTCTTTTTTTTCGATGGATACATTTTAGGCTGGCTCCTCTACTCTACGTACAAAATCGCTATGAATACATGCTTTTGAAATGCAAGTCTCTTTATGAACTGATTTACAACAGTAATTATATTATTTACGAGCATTACATGTCCCCATCATTACCAATTAGTACAATTACGATCATCTGCACAATGTAGAGTAAATGACTTTAAACGTATCCATGCACAGCCCTTAAAATGACAATACCTGCGATAAATACAATGACAAACTTACGAACTAAATGTAAAGCTCGATAAGTGCGATGGGCAACACGAAAATATAAAGGGAAAAAAATAATAGCCGAAGTATCAAGTATCACGACATGGCGCTATATTGGAAGCACACGGCACGATGCGATAATGCAGGGCGTCCAGGGCGCATGAGGTCGACGGCCTCGGGATGGACGACAGCGGACAGCCGACAGCCCGCATGTCCTCGAATGCGATCAATGCGAGTTATAATAACGCCAACTTATATGCTCATGGAAATGCATAGACTGGAATGCTTTAACATTCGATCGATCACAATCGATCGGTAGATATAAATATGTATATCTAAAGAGTAAAACTTTGTTACACGATGAGAAGCAAGGTTGACCGGTACAGAATGCCACCCGGCAATAAGAGGGCACATTGTTAGCGAATGTACTTCGCATGATACATTGAAATTAAAATAAAAAATATCATGTATAATATCAAGATGCTGTTGATTCACTCTTTAAAAATGTCAATAGGTACATGTATATTTGTTCACTTATTGAATCTTGTGCAGTACCGTAAACTTTAAGGTATTTCAAAGCTTAAAGTAAGGGTATAGCCAAGGTGTAATTAATGTCTGATGTCATTTTCTTACTGTCAAATCTCATCATCAAAGGTTTTAAAATACATGTAGATATATGCATTGTTATTTGAAAGATATGATTCAAGAATTGTTGCAAGGTTAATCCTGACATAGAGAGAAGAGTGAGTGCTGGGGGTGGGCAACAGTGATTAGAGCTTTACGTAAGCTAGTTGCGAATGTTTGAGCTTCCATTATGGAAACGAGAGTTGGATATGTCAGGAAGAGGGTGAAAGCAAAATAAACGCAATCGAGATGAGATCGTTAAGCCGCATATGCGTCTTGACGCTCGCCGACCGCGTTCGTAATAAAGAACTAAGAAAGATGCTTTGTGGGAAAGAGTGCTGGTGCGGAAATGAGAAATGGTTCCTACAATGGTTCGGACGTGTTGAATATATGACAAATAAAAATAATGACAAAACAGTTATAGAATGTGAATGTTGATAGAGGTAGGTTTCAGGGAAGACTCGAGACTCTTCTATCTCGAACAAATAGATCTCGATATTAGTTGATGAGGAATTCAGAAGTATCCGAAGTCAGCTACTATAAAGAGAGTTATGAATGTAAAAGAAACATTTCAGGTCTGTAAGGATGGAAATATTTGGTACTATTCATCATCATCATCATCAGCCTATCTCAGTCCACTGCTGGACATAGGCCTCCCCCAATGAGCGCCATCGCGCCCTGTCCTCGGTACTATTGCACAATCTAAAAAGTATTTGTAACAAACAAATCACATTCAGCGATAAATCAGATAAAAGAAAACACACCATGTCTGTTCAGCCGGTCAACAAATTTGTTCAATACTCTATTATCTCAAGAATTTAAATTGAAGATGAAAAGTATAATTTTAGCAAGATGATACGAAATCGTGTGGGATGATACGAGATCTTGCGAAACAGGTTTATTTACATGTACCTTACACGATTCTCACACTTTACACAATTCGATATTTATATTTTCAGAAGTTTAAAGAAAAACGTGTGACTGTTAAACCTGAAACAGTTAATCAATGTGGTTACTCACCAACAAAAAGAATATTACATGATCCTTTGTTCTATCATCAGCGCTTGAACCAAAACGGTCATAGTACAACAATTCAATAATATCTTAAGATTCCAATGCGAATTTTAATAAACGCATATTTAATAACATTATTATATGACATTTAAAATTGCAGCAGAATCTCAACTGCTATTTTTATTTCAATTGACCTATAGTAGCTGTTCGAAGGTATCCAGTTTTTTAATGTTATTAACATTATATATTTATTATTACTATTGTTGTATTATTTTCCCCGGTCCCTATGAGTCAGGCAGCGAGCGCCGAACGCTAAATAAACCAATCTTTACAAGCTTAACGTGCGCTTCTTCTATATTTATCATTCTTTTCGTAGGTAGACCAAGACTTATCTCTCTTGACCAAGTAGGTCAGATACTCAGTGATGGGAGGGAGAAGTACCCGAAATCGGCGTGGGTGTACAATATCTTGTTGGATAGTAGAACAAACTTTTAGGATAAAGTGATCTGGGAAGTTCTTTATAACAGATATTATTAATTTGTACTTATAAGACACATTCTATTTTAGGTTTTCCTCTATGTGCTTCGTCAGAACGATAAATCACATTTAAGTACCTAGAAATTAGCTTCAATTCATGAATTCTTACAAAAAATATTTAGTAAGAACATGAGATTTGGAGATTTTGATGAACGGTTTTTTAAGTTACCAGAAAATTGTGTCTATTTGCGAAGTGCGATATTTCCCGTTAGAAGACTATAATATTATAGTTGATAAGCGTAGGTACCGTGTATGTAACACATTGCACGTACGGAATTAGTACGTAGCACGGCGATGACAAATGAGATAACAAAAACGTGATAACTTATCGAGCAATAGATCCAGCGTTTTCTAGCCAGTTCAAGTTGTATTGGCGACGGAAATCTACAATATTGAGCGCTGATGAAGCGCGATAAACTTAACACTTAACAAGTCACGAACGATAATACTCACATGTATATCATAGAAATGTAATTTCATGATTCTTTAACATGAGTACATTTCTTTTAAGTAATAAAAGTAAGTGTTGTTTTATTGACCATTGAGAATGATGTATCTATATCAAACATAAACATTTCTGACGTTTGTGTGCGTACATAATATGTATGCATACACGTACATAATATGTGTGCATATTTATAGCCGCGCTCTCGTGGCATAAGCAAAACGTTAAATTTCGCTAAGTGGAATATTTAACAATTAAAATGATTTAATGGCCCTTAAACAACTTTTAAAGGAGAATCATATTTAAAATATACCTCCCCAGCCTTGAAAACTCAGTTCACGTGATGGCATTTTCTTTATACTAAGTAGAATGGAATTATGAAAAAAACACCGTTCCACACACCTTTGCTTACCACTTCGGCGATTAAAGATATAATGTTGAGTTTTTTAAAATAAAAAGGGTAAAAAACAAATAGAGAACACGATGTAACTTTTATATTTATAATATTACTGTGGATTGATTACATACTGGCCATATCTGCCGAAGAACGGACAATCAGTGGAGTAAGCGAATTCTACAGTGGAGACCGCCTCTCGGCAAACGTAGTGTAGGACGCCCTTTGGCTCGGTGGGATGACGATTTGCGAAAGGCTGCAGGCAGATGCTGGATGCGTCAAGCCGAAGACACGGCGCGATAGAACTCGTTAGGGGAGGCCTATGTCCAGCAGTGGATTGAGATAGGCTGATGTTGTTGTTGTTGTTTGTTGTTGATTACATACTTTAGTTAATACAAATCAAAATATGCGAATTGATATTACAAATACAAGAAAACTCTTAAAGCGAATTGATAATCGTTATTGTTATGTCAATATAATGGAACGGTGTACTCAGCTCAATAGAAAACGCGATAATAAAATTATGATAACACATTATAACGTATTCAGGCCGGGAACAGCGCAGGCTTGGCCTAGAAAGCGGAAAGATTTTCATTTATCATGAGCCTAAGATCCTTGAGATAAACTTGTACAAGGCCCATTGGATGTCGGAAGTATCCTTCAACCCGAGGGAGCCCGTTTGATGTAACAATACGCAAGGTCGCATCGATTTTACTGTGTAAACTCGACGCCTAGGTACAAGATTCGCTTTGTGGAAGAAATATTACATAGTTACTGTTTATTTTATAGCGTCGTTATTTACAACGAACCATAAATGTCAACCTTGCAAGATACTGATTATTGCAACCTGTGTAGACCTCCGAAATAAATGTTTGCCCATTACAATTTTTACAAGATGTTTGGTCCATTTATAAACACAATTTACCTTGGGCAAAACGTTACATTAAAATACACAGAAATATATATACCACCTAAAATATATTACGCCAAAGCTTATAACCATTACGCATATGCAAAAATATATGTTTATTGGTAATAAAATGAAGTCTGTTAGGCAACTAGGAAGTAAGACTAATTTGTTTGAAATTTTGCTCTGATTAAAGTTTTCCTGCTATTTATATACTCACATACGTAAATTATTTAATAAAGATGTGAATACTGTACAAAAATGTATATGCCTTTATATTATGAACAATATATAAATTTAATAATGGCTTTCTTTTACAGTATCGAGTAGCGCCATCTGTTAAATAGAACATGAACTAATGTTTTCATGAAGCTTCTTAGAATGTGCTTTTACAACATACCGATTACCTCAAAACTATTGCATCAAGAGTCATCAGTCATTGCATTAAGAAAATTATTTCATGTTTCTACAAAGACATTTAGAGGCTTTGATGTAAGAATTTCTACTATGGATAATAATAGATACATTTTTTATACATAAAGTCAGAGTAATTGAGTCATCTCATATCAAAGGTGGCAATATCTGGTGTCAGATTTTGTAAAAAACAATAAATTAGTCTTTTTCGAGAAATATGTATACTAAATGTGAAGATATAATTATGGCATATCTAAAGATTTCTAGCACTTTTAAACCATTTACATAAATCACTAACGGCTATGGGATATTGCCGGGATTCATTCAAACTTTTTTAACATTAATTTTTTATTGCCCTATTTATCATCTTATGTATTTCTCTGCAGAGACTATGTTAACAGAGTAACAAAATGGTGTTAATACTTCAATATAGGCGAAAGATGGTTATTGCCACCTTCGAAATTATATCAAAATTTTTAATAAAAAGAGATATATACATAGTTTTCTTTATCCTATAGATGGCAGTGAACTGAATTAATTTATATGATGTTGAGTAGACGTTACACCACAAAGAACTGTACAAAAAAAAAAAATCATAAAATTGTTCTTGAGATGTGTTATAGTTATGGTTCTAAAGGACTATAAGTCGCTAAAATATCTAGAAATTTCTTTTTATCAGACAATGCAAGCACTGTAGCTTACCAGCCAGAATATATGCAGGATGATGCTTCCACCGGCAATATATACTCACCTATAAAAAGTCAAGTAAATGTTTTAGTATAATATACTTAAAAGATGTTACAAAGATTATTGAAAAAATTCATACATCTGGAAATATTAACAGCGAATACACCATGTGAATCCAATTGAAAAATAATTAGTTACAGCACTAATACTAATAATAGATATCTTATCATTAACACAGATTGAAATAAGTAGGTTCCATTTAGTGCTAATTTCATACCACTCCTATATATACTCATTGATAGAACATATATCACATTTATTTTGCACTGCAGACTTCCACAAGGAAAAACTTTATTACAATACAACTGGTACAAATTGCTTTACAAATCCAAAGACTATATATTACCAATAATCGATACACATTAGACAAATGCAGCTATAAAACTAATTATATGAAAATTTCGTTGAAAAAAGTATAAGATGTGGATGAACATATCTAAAGTAGACAGCTAGTAATAAGTCAATGTAGGTAACTGTGGATTGAATTTACATTATTTTTAATGTTTCATACTATAAGCGGTCTTAATGTCAATAAGGATTCTTCATAATTCTGCTGATGAAAATATAATAAGGCATGTGTTGTACATTATGAGATGGGCATGAAATGAGGCCTATGAGAACATTATATTCATTAATATTAAAGCAAATTGTAGAGTAACTTGGACAGTTTTAGGAAGAATGTATAAAATTCACAGTACATGGATTAAAATACTAAGAGTGTAGTATCAAACAACATATACACATATTATTATTAATTAGCAACTATATTGTCCATACAATTTTTTTTAGATTGATAAGAAAATGAATATTTTACAAATTTTTAAAAACATTGATTCCATGCATATTGAATAAATCTCTGTAATCAATCTAATATGTATATGATGAATGGTAAGTGCATGCCAAGTCTATAAGGATAGAGTATTTGACACACAATGCTTACTGTGTATCTCATAAGTGGCCTGGTATATTGCTATAATATAATTATAGCTTCTATATATAAATATCAAGGGAGTAGATGATACAAGTTTATGATTGTGGTACACTACAATAGAATACACTACAATTGAATCTCTATAAACTTTGCTTAGATCATGTCATTGTATTTGTACTGACTATATGAAAGTAACATTGTAGGATTAACACAGTAGGTCTGTAGACTAATTTACTTGTACTATGTTGTGAACATAGTACTGCTTCTAGCTTAAGATTAAGCCTAGTTTTTACTGCTCTGATACTAGTTTATAAGAAGACAAATTCTGAGCATAAATTATATTTAAATTGTGATAAATTCCATTACTGGTGATCTTATTCTGGATGAAATAAGTATATTTTTTATATGAACAAATGTAAATAAGGTTATCATATGAACAATATTAGCATATAACATTTGTAATTGTATATACCTTGGAGTTACATAAAACAAGTGGGTGTTTAGTGCATAAAGGATGTTCACATGGGTATGTGCTTTTCTCTATCAACAAGCTCATCCAGCTCATCTCAGAGCGAGTAATCAATGTGTCACAGACGTAAGTCATTTTACATTTTTGTACGTAAGTCATTTTATTGAAAGGAAACCAAAACAATATGTGACGATTACATTAACTAATAGTATTTTGTACAATATAGAATAACGTCCAAGGCCGCAATTCTATTTTATTATTACCAGGCATCCAACAAAATTTTTGACGTTTGCACGTCAATTTACTCACCAATTCCTTCTTTGTGCCCGAATTTTTTTGATATGTCATACACTTCACTAGGTCACCCTAAATTATTACAAACAAACACATTTGTAAATCAATGAAAGCCTACAAAATAAGAATAAAAACAAAAGTAGAAGAAAGACACACTAAGCAAACACACCTCCACGTACCATAGATAACATAGATAGGCCTATGACATAGACAAAGTCATAGTGACATACCTCTGACAGTGGCCGTAAATGAAGTTTTCACTTTTTAAATTACCATAGTTTTTACGGTTTCAGTGTTACGGCGGTAATATTTATATGAGAGTAACAATATTACGTAAAAATAATTAATTACACTTGTATGTTTTATTCTTATACTTTATTTTAAATAATATCTTTTCAGAATTTACTTATAACTTATACATTCTCATAACTATGATTTTAAACATTTATATTTTTGTCATTAAGGGTCTTTACAGACTTGCTACTTTTGGTATCAAAAATTTACATTTTTTTTGGCATCGTGCTCTAACGACTTCCAGCGTTCCTTCGCACTATCAAAAACGCATGATTTTAGCACCATGTTTTGGGGATTTGTTGCGTTCGGTCGTTATATCCACAAGGCCCTTTTTAGAAACTGCATATTTTTTCACATCATCGCGTTTGTCAGAAATGCAGCTATATCCGAATCCATATATAGTATATTCCATTTTTGTCTAGTAAAACACTAGTGTAAATGCAGATAAATCTTCAATGGCTGATGCTAAAAATTGCATGTCCGCTAGGCCCTAAGTAATGGTACCTAAATTATTATTTTCATTCTCATTGTATATAAAATGCTATTAATTGGCACAAACCACAACTTAAGTTGTACCCAAATGTGCCTAAGAATTGTTGGTTGAGTAATTGGCAGCTCAATTGTCGTTCTGGTCCTGGATTCGATTGAGCTCGATCTGGATTGGATCAAGTTGGACAAAAATTAAGCTTTTCTAATTCAAAGCTCTAAGTAGTAGTATATACTCAGGATTCGTGCGCAATATATGGAAATAGGCTTACCCCTTATTCCATAACTACTGAATTTTCGGAGTGTACTACACTCTTCTGCCTGTACTTTGGGTGAAATACAGGTGTGATTTAATAAAATTGGAAGTGGAGTAGTTTTTCAAAATAGAATCTTAGCCATACACTTTTATGTAGAATTAAATGTAAAGAATTTGCATTTTGAAAAATTTCTTTTTGTAATATTAGTAATTAGAAGTATAGGGCATATGGTTTTGCAAAACTAAAATTCCTGAAAATACAGTAACAAAAACTCAGTGTTGTTATGAGCAGATAATAACGTAAAACACATAAAGTAAATGTCATACAATAATATACTGGCAGTTTTGTCTAAAACCTGTTGTTTAATATTATGGAGCTACTCTTTGATATGCCACAATGTATTTATGGACAAATCAACTATACTTACAAAAATTTTAGACCATTCAGAAAAACAAAGCTGAAAATAGAATATTAGTTTTCAAATGAGGCTAATTTAATTTGTGTGTGATACAAGTTTTTAAAGGGTAAAATTTTTCCACTATTATTAAACTCAAATGAAAAACAACTATTATTAATTTCAAATGAAAAACAACGACCCAATCATTGTAATAATATTTTGTGAAAGGTCAGTCCACAGTCTGACATACTGGTATGCCTTCACCATTACAGCAATAATATTTCAGTCAGTGCCAGAATTAGGATACAGTATTTTCCAAATGGCAACATGATTTTTAAATCATCACTGCTATTTACTTAACTAGTTTGAAACCTTTTTAAAACCATAGACTATAAAACCATTGTTCTCATTTATATCAAAATATGGTCATTTTTAACAAGATCTAATATTTAATTATTAGTACCATTATGTTAAATATATTTGGCGAAAATCTAGCTGGCCTATGTCCGGTCTGACATGCAAATGATAAATTCCATGATCTCTTCTTCTTCATACCATGTAAGCCCTTAAGAACATCAGAAATAGATGATGTTTTATGTTTAAAATATGACACATTATTATAAATACCATTTGTATCAATAAAATTATTAAATAAAAGCTCAAATACACATTAGAAAATCTATTGAAAATACAACAACATAATATTCTTATTGTTAATGTATTTGTTAGTTTGTAAGTGTTGTCAGAGCCGCCACGAGGTCGCCACTGTGCTCTCTTAATGTTCTTTCAGCCAATGTTCTAGAGATCTCCATTTCCTTAACCTGGAAATTTATCAATGAAAGAATCATATTAAAACATTTCATTACCATTATGTCCCAATTAATATTAATGTTACGAAAAACTATAACTGTCAAGGCATTCATTATTTTAACTAATCCAGCCCACCACATAGACTTTACCCGTAGATGTTAGCCTCTATTTCTGATTCTAAACTACATCAATGTTAACATACGGTGATAAATCAGCCAAGAACTACATTAATTCTATAATGTAAAAATCTATTTTTCATTGTTGACAACTGTCTTACCACAGCATTAATATACTTAAGTATGTTATTAAACTCCTGGAAAATTATACAGTGTCAAATTTGTAAGAGAGTTTGGTAAAAATAAGAAACCTTAATTCCCTCAACTTTAATCCTCAGTCTTTATAAATTAAGTCTCAGACAAAATGTTTAATAGCACTTACTATTAATTCTATATCATCCTTTTTGACAACAACCTTTTGTAGCTCTTTTTCCTTTTCTAGCCTTTCAGCTGCTTCTTTGTTTCTTCTGTCACCAATCAATGAAAGTGCCTGAAAACATAAAATTATTTTTTGTTTTGATTATAAATTCAGTTTTATTTTTGTGTATTAATTCAAAGATAAATCATTTCTATTCATGATGATACCTACTAACTCTGTAATGTATTGAGTAGGGCATCAATTCGATTCATACATGACAAACTGTAAATTTCGATTTATAACTTAAAAAATGTATTATAGGACAGCTTCTAGCTAAGGTGGAGTGACAATATACACTGAGTGGCTGACAATGGTTAGATGTAAAGAGCTGGAGATAGAACTCAGTGATGTGCTATTGAAGAGGCCTATGTGCAACAGTGGACAATGATGGATTGATGATGATGATGTTTGTTACATAGACTTGTACCATCTTGTTAGAATCTTGTGGGATTGTGGGATGGTGAAGGGTAGGAAATACCATAATGCAGCTTACACTTCCAGAAAGCATGTGCAATCTGGGAACATTGAAATATAGTACAATAGTTTGCAGACCTAAAATTCTATATACATCCATTTTTATAACAATTTACAATTGGAGTAACTGAATGAGTTATTTAAGGAAATTTAAAATACAAGATGTTTAATTAAAATATATGTATATGAAAAATGTATTGTGTTGATGCAATAGGGAAAAGGAAACAAGCAATCAGCAACAAAGTCGTTAACATAACAATTTGTAGGATTTACCAGCCCAATCATAAATTATCAGACTTGAAGTATTCTTTTAAAAATTCCACAAAGTGCAATATCTACAGTGTCGTCTCGTAAAGGACATTTCACAAGACGAAATAACCTATAAAGCACCAAAAATAATAAAGGGCATTTACACCGGATATGTCTTGGGACGATATTTCCTTTTCTTCCGCATAATCTGTAACTTTTTCGAGATCTGCTACTCCACTGTCGTGTTTTGCTGTTTTTTTCTGAGTTTTATCTTTATCATGCTGGATATCGTCAGTGTCTCCATTAATTTCTTCATCTGCCATGTTTAACGTGTGGTGGTTTAGGTTTAGTAGGCAGTTATATCAGTAACATAACAATCTTCGTCCTTTTTGTGATATTACTTATGATTGTTACAATTTATAAATTGAACTACAATGAAAATTAAAGAACAAAACGTTCACGAAATTAAAAACACTATTTTGAATGTCATACATGACAGAATATGTCAATAATGACCAATACCATAGAGTGCCTCATAATAAATCATGAACACTGCAAGCATGGGTGGATGTAGATAAAAACTGAACAACTCGACACGACATGCCAAAATCATAATAAAACTTATTCAATTGCATTAATAATTATTTTTGAAACCGGATTTTAGAAATGTTTTTCAAAAAAGATAAACCTTCATTAGACATTAATAATATCACCATCAGAACTGTTGTAATTACAGCGTCAAATGGATAGTTCTTTTACATTAAATATATTGCACTATCAAAACTAATGCATTTTCTATAAATTCTCATTATTAAAACACTGTTTTGTTGAATGTGTTCCTTCTTTTTTTAATATTGTATTCTAAATTTTTTGTAAATGATTATTAAAAATCGAATTGAAACATTGAAAATCTTCATTACTTTTTAATCCAAAATTTCTTTATTAATGAATGCATTATATAAAACGACATTTTTTCAGAAGATTAAGGTAACGTAATTCATATTAAATTTATTTACATTATTAGATTACCGTTCATAAATTTATCGAGAAAGGATAGAATTTTGGGGTTTCAAAATAATATGTTTCACCAAATTAGTCATTTAATATTATAAAAATTAGCCCTTACAGCTTAAATAATACGATGCTCGAAGATACGCATACTTTGACTGTGGCTGTGAGGATAATACTAAGAGTTTGTTATTTGTTTCTATAGTTCAATATTTCCCGACGTCGCGTCTGTCAGCGGTAAATCGATTGATTTTGTGTCGCGGAACATAACTATATGCTTTAACTGAAAACATTTTGATAATAGAGTTACCAGTGTCGGTCAGTAATAATTAAAAAGAAATTATGAATGTATTAGTTTAGTTCTTCGGAAGAAGCAATCAGTTTCTTTTGTGTCTGTGATATATCATTATAAAAAATTTGTGAGGGAATATTCTTTCAGTCAATCCGAAATAACGTAACATAACGCCTATAATTCCCGAAGGGATAGGCAGAGCAGTGTAGTACACTTTCTCATTTCACCAGCTTAAGTCCCATGGAATAGTTAATGACCTTATTGCCATACCCCGGGCACAGGTTCAGACCCTTAGTCGCTAGTAGAAATTCTAAATTAGAAAAATCCAGTAGTAATTTTTGCAATTACTTTTTGCCATTGGCATATGTTGACAGATTTTAGCCAGTCACTTTTATAAAAAGTTTCGCCTCTGACTGCTACGCTTTTCAGTTTCCTTATTTTATTCTAAAATATAAAATGCCTATCCCGCAAGGGACCTGGCGTGATGATATGTATGTATGTAAAATATATTTTGTACAATTCTTAAAAGCTCTAGGTCAAGACGTCGTTACCCTCGCAACCCTCTTTACACTCATTAAAATATATTTTCTAGTCGAATCTAACAAGCGAAGATGTTTCGCTAATTATTTCGCTTATTTCATGGATGTAATATGACCTCTAATTTCGTTATCTTTCTTTCTACTACCCTAAATTTCTTATTTGCAGGCAAGTGCGAATAACCGTTAACGAGGAAAATTAGTCCCATAGTTTTGACAAGCTGATTTTTTATTAGCTGCAATATTATTAAATATTTTTAAAACCATCAGTAAACTAGTAAATGTATGTGGTGGCAGTATTGTCGGTGTCGGATGAGGGATGATAAAATGCAGAAGCCAATAGATTGAAATCTTTAGAAAAATCATTTTCTGTACAGTGATATGCGAGCACATTTTTGTGGTTTGAGTTTAGTTGGGAAGATATCTCTAACATAACCAAATTATAGCAATATCACTATAACAATTCATTTGATCCGATAATTTTGGTACCGTTAAATTATTTTGACACCGCAAACAGATTATTTTGCGTTGATTTCAACTCTCTCGACTTTTCGTGTCAAACCTTCGCTGTCAATGTAGGTATGCACTCGAATAACAATTTTTAAATATATACCGGAAATATATATTTTTTAAATGGGCTGTGATTGGTTTGATGGAATAAAATCGCCGGGTTTTGCATTAAGCTGTCAAAGATTAATAATCGACCCATTATAATTCCACTATTGGAACATGGGTCTCCTCTCATATTGAGAGGGTTAAGGCCATAGTCTGCCACGCTGGCCAAGTGCGGGTTGGCAGACTTCACA
>DWDT01002134.1:0-14279 GCA_018245595.1 Microceris scylla | reverse complement strand
TATGTATATATATGTTTTGAATTTACGTTATATAAAGAGACGGAAGATGATGCTTGCTAATGGGATTTTGACTGACTTTTGATTTTGACTGCCTCGTTGCTAGAATGGTTGCAAGCGCGACTATCGATCAGGAGGTCCTGGCTCAGGTACAACTGATTTTTTTAAATTTAGAATTTCTAGTAGCACCTCGGAGTCTGACACTGTGTTCGTTGTATGGCAATAGGCTCACCAGGTGGTGACTCCCACGGAGTAGGTATTCCATGGGATGTAAATGTAACTGTTGAACCGCGGGAGTGTACTACACTCCTCTGTCTATCTCTTCCGCTTTTAAATATTAAATATATTTAGGAAATTTAAATACATACCCGCTGGGATCATTAGGGCACAGATCACCTGGGACCCTGTGTTTTAAGTGTAACCCTTCCCTGTAACATAGTAATAATTATACTCGTGGATAAACTAATGTACTGATCATAACAAAATAGTAACATAAGAGAAAATAGAAAAATGATTATATGAAACCTACAGAAATAAATAAAATTGGAGTGTCTGTTTTTAATATTAAAATAACCGCTTTTTACTAAATGCATATGTACGAGTACATATGTATGTGTACCTATACACGGTAAATATACTAAAATAACATTTTTTACAGTTTTTGTCTGTCTGTCTGTTTGTTCCGGCTAATCTCTGGAATGGCTGGACCGATTTTGCCGGGACTTTCACTGGCAGATAGCTGATGTTATGAGGTGAAACTTAGGCTATTTTTATTGTAGAAAAAGATTTAGGGTTCCCTACAAAATAACTAAACCTCATAGAATTTAATATTCATGGAACGATGTCGCGGGCACGGCTTGTATATTATAAAGACGTAACAAACACACTTTTGTCTGATATTTTTGTGTTTTCTGTAAATTATACCTATAAACCACTTCATTGGGTTAAGCCAAAATGTTCGTGTTACGCTCAAAAATGCTTGTGGCTTTAAGTACATTTTTTTATTCGTCAGCATATCTCTAGCTCTCATATGTTTAGACAGAACGGCTGAATACTAGTTGTTGATAAGAGTAGAAACGATGTTCACGGTAATACTTATAATACACTACACTTCTACTTCACACTACTACTTCATATTGAACTACAGTAGATACTAACACCAACACATAGAAGAGTTGCAAACATACGAAGAAGAGATTGTTGGCAAATGCAGATAAAATAATGCCGTTGATAGCGTCATCGAAGACCTGGATCAAGTAGGTAGCTTTGCAATAGTCTTCGCGTATTGACTTCCAGAAGGTAGCCGGTAGCAACTGAAACATGATAAAGATGCCAACGATTATAAATGAAAATATAGAAGCCCTGAATGGCATTACTAATTACATAACGTTGAAGATATAGAAGAAAAAATTCTCTTTTTATTTCATGGACACCAGATACAAGAAATAATAACAATTTGCTAATAGAATTTAACGTTCCTGATGAAATGAAAATGAAAAAGAAACACTGCTTTAAAGGTAAAAAAATAGGAGAAAAAACAGGATAAAATGTACGTCCCGACTTTTAGTGTCAAAAGAAAAGCGAGCGTGGCCTGAACTGAAGCAGTTTTTCCGGCTCTCTATTTAACTAATAGTATTTTTAGATCATCACAATTATTATGATACGTTGAAACAGTCGTTAAAATATTCAATATATTGCGTACTGAATATTTGTGCACAAATACGGGCAGTTTGAGTTTTATGTTCTGTAAATAGTGATCTCAAATTTAAAACGTATTGGCTCGCTGAATATTTTTGTTTTAAAATATTTTTACATGACTCAAATTAAGCACTGGAAACTTCGTTTCATAACAGAATAAAAATGGCTTTATATTCATCAATGCTTTTTGTTTATATTTCTATTTTTAATTCATATCTGGGTATCTTATTGAAACTTTATTCGTAACTATTGCACAACCAAAATTTCAGTTTCACTGTCAGCTGAAAATCAGGTTTGACTCGAACACAATTTGAATTTAGAACTTAAATAAAAGTAACATTATTATTAAGGAATATGAAAAAATACAAAATTATTATTAATGTATGATTATCAAACTACAGGCAAAAGCCTGGTTAATATTTTATAAAAAACGTCAACATTTGATTGCAGCTATTTTGAGTGTATTTAATTTAAAAACCACTGAATTCATGTTATTTATTTTCTATAACTGATTTTTGGGACTCTTACCGAAGTTCAAATTTTGGCCATAATGCCGACCTTACCTTTCCATCAGCTTCTAAGATTTTCATGTTTATCCGTTCCAATATAGACGATAAATACAAACTGATACACATTATGAATAAATTTGGATAACACCACATCATTATTGAGAAAATGACCATAATCTGTAATTGAAAAATAACATTATTTCGAACTAAAAATTCCCTAACGTTGTAAAGAAAATATTTTTATTAATTTATTTATGAAACCTGGTTATTAATTTATTCACAATACAAATCTTCAATTCATCATCATCATCGTCATCGTCAGTGTTTAGATGTCCACTGCTGGACATAGGCCTCCCCTAATCGGTGCCACTCCTTCTGGTCCTGGGCCTTCCGAATCCAGCAGCTTCTCGCTGTCTTCTTCAGGTCGTCACACCAGATGGTAGGAGGGCGACCTACGTTCCTTTTACCGAGACGTGGTCGCCACTCGATGACCTTTCTTTCCCATCGGTTATCGGTCACTCGAGCGATGTGGCCTGGCCATTGCCACTTCAAACTTATTAATAAAACAGTTGTTAAGATGACATACCTGTAATAAAACACCAAGTAGCCAGTGGTAAGGCACACCAATCTCGAAAATCCAGGAAAAGTTTCTTGTTATATATATCTCGTATATGTCTCCTTCCACTGAACAGTGGAAGATGTCGCCGAATGTTGTTATCAACGAAAGTACATATTGCACTGAAAATAGAAATAAGTAGACTGTTCTGCCAAAAACCGGTATCCAAAATATATTCTAATATGAAGAGTGTTGCTGATAAACGCACAAATTTTAACATCATAATAGTAATTTGTAGTATAATACTGTAGGCAATGTGAGATGCCGTGATCTGTGATCCCCAACCCGATCTCTCCAGTGTGAAGATTATGGGCATAAACCCTTTACGGGAGGCCTTCAAGTAGTCGACTTCAAGAGGCTGATGGTGGTGATGATGAATATAATCATCATCATCTTTATTATCATCGGAAGCCATCGTACTGTTAGAAGACATCAGAAAGTTTGTTCTAAAGATTTTGTAAGGAGTCTCTGACTAAATTCAATAAAAGCTTTAGTCTTAAAACGTAAAAAAAGCAACGTCATGCCTGTAATCCCCGAAGAGTTAGACAGAAGTGAAGCACACTTCCACGTTTCACTAGTTACGTTTAAGTTCCACGGAATAGGTGGTGAGACTATTGCCATACACCCGGAACCAATCCAGGCTCCGAGTCACTACTAGAAATTCCAAAATAGAAAAAATGCAATAGCACCAGACTCGGGTTTTGAATCCAAGACCTCCCCACGGGCAGTTGGGTTTGCAACCACACGACCAACGAGACTTAGTCATATTTGATATTACCAATAGTTATCAAAGAAATAACGAAACAGAACACAAATGTCCATGGACGCAGGTAGCAAAGGACAACAAAAGACGTACAAACAGGTCAGATCTCACTGATGGCAGAGTTAAGCCGGCGTGCATATATGAGAATACTGCTGAAGATGAGAAAAATGTAGAAGAAGTACGTGTACTATTCGGATATAATAATGGCAGTAATTTTTCTGGAAATTCTTTTCTAAAGAATTTTGTCTGATTTAGAATTTCTGGTGAAACTCAGAGTTTGAGTCCGTGCCTCGTATATGACAACAGGCTGACTACCCATTCCACTGTACCACACATGGTGTACCTTACTCCTCTGCCTACGCCTTCAGGGATTATAGGAATGATGTAGCGTTTTTTTGGAAATACAATGCTCATGAACGTACGGAAAAATATCATCTCATGAGAACAATGAGTATCATTTTCGTTTAACTATACATATGTAGTAATTAGCGTCAAAACAAGTTGGTAGTGAGATTAAACTACGGCTAACTTCATAATCGCATCACGAAACGTGTTCTTATTAAGTTAGTTATTCTCATTTTCATGTCGTGTCTAGAATGTATGTCTATTTACCATTACACGTAGTAACCAGTTCATATTTTTATAGCTTACAGTATACCTCTGAGGCGATGGTCTGCAGATCAGTTATAATTTTTTTTTTTCAACCCATTACAATTCCACTGTTGGAATACGGGTCGGTCTCCTCTCATATTAAGAGGGTTAAGGCCATAGTCTGCTACGCTGGCCAAGTGCGGGTTGGCAGACTAATATGGCAGTTATAATAATTTATATAAATTCTAAGCCAAAATTTTGGATAGGTGTAAGTTTTCTGTGAAATTCCGTTTGATGAGAGAACAATATAAATATTAATTATTATTATTATTACTACCGTCTGAAGAAAATGGCTTTTAGAATAAGCCATCTTTTTCTATTGAACATCTTTGATTAGTTGAGCAAATAAAAATAATCTATATCTATTATATAAAAATGAATGTTTGTATGTATGTTATCGCCGAACTCAAAAACTACTGCACCGATTATTATGAAAATTGGTATGTATTTGTATGTTGGCGTAGCAACGCGCGCCGGGTACCTACAGCTAGTATTATTTAAAATCTGTTATCAAAAGTGGGTATTATAAAATGTGAACATGTTTTTATTGAAGTCTTGTTCCATATTGAAAGGGAACGAGTAGGGGAAAAGTGATTGTTGGCGCTGACGCTTGGAGGGCGGTGAGGCATTTTATTCAGAAAAAAATATTTCATTCCTGATAATAAATTATTATAGCCAAATTGAAAAGCACCAGACACAATAAAGAAGCAACAAGAATACTTTGTAAGGGAAAAGTACAAAATATACATAATTAAACATAAAACGTGAAACGTGGGAGTGTACTACACTCCTTTGCCTAGCCCTTCGGGGATTAAAGGCGTGAAGTTACGTTTTTTTAGACATAACTATAATGTTTGAAATTTACTTGACTTCAATGTTAGGTAATTCTTTAGATAGGTACTAGTCGAGACTCGCAACTTCGTGCAGGTTGTGTATGACATTAAAAATATATTTTGTGTATAGAGAAAACAATATTGAAGACAAAAATGTTCTTTGTCGATCTTTAAAAATCGATAAAAATTTTAGTTACTTATATTCCAATAAATTTACACTAAATAAATAAATAAATATATTTTAAATAATAACATAGAATATAAGGAGTAAAAGTGAAATTAATTTTATTGAAATCTGGCTCAGATAAGTTGATGATGATAAAGTAAAAAAAATATTAGCCTAAATTTATTTAAAATAAGAATTAAAGACAATTTCAGCTGAACACCCAAGTTCAATGCCCGCGTACATAACCAAAATATATTAGGAAAGAATGATAGGTCAATGAAATGTATCATCCTTGAATGAAATATAAATATAGAAAAGGGTTCAGAATGAGAGTAGAGTCAATATTAGTCTAGACGTTGGATAAATAAAACCTCCTACTTAATGTAAGCAGTTTTACCATTCCTCCATTGCATACCAAATGTGTGTTTGTGTGTTCGTTCCAGCCTAATGTCATGCATGAACAGATCTTTGTGGTGTAGCTCTTTTTTTTTAATCTACCCGCTGAATTCAAATCACAATTCTCAATCACCAGTGTTACCAGTTAAAGTGGTACGAATTAGGTGTTGTGCTGTTGACGTCTTAAAGCTGGGCACTAGTTACTTCCATAATAATAAATTATGTTATCAATGGCTGTCAATTTATGTTTAATTATGTCGACGCAAAAGCGTAGACGTATGCTTATTAAAAATATAATTAACGCGTAATAAAAATTATAAGGTAAATTTAATTCAATATTATTATTTGACTTCGATTATTTATAAACACGAGTTTTGGTAACTTGATTTAATTTTATGATAAATCATGAAATTCGAACATTCAAAAAGCAACTTTTGTTATCAGCTGTGCGCCTTGGCTAAGCACGCACGCAACAAGATGGCGCGGTAGTAAATTGAAGTTGTTGTTTTTTGAATGTGAGTTTTTAAAATTAATTGAATAATTGTTTATAAAATGATTTCCTAGTTTTAAAATTCATTTAAAATCAATTTATGAATTATCAAATGTAAATTTATTTAGAAAGATAACATTGACATCGTGTTAATTTCGTTATGGCGGGAAAATTGTGGCCGAAAAAAATAAATGGCGTTATTGTTGACGGTGTTATTACTGAACTTAAAGCAAAACATAATATATCAAACTGTGCCAGCGTGTGTAATTGGGTGACTCATATAGCGGATTATAGCGTTATATAGCGGCTTATATAGTCTTGTATAGCGGATTACTTAACAGCTGTAGAATAACCATTTCGTTCTCTGCGAAAATATGACACGAGGGAATTAAGTTTGACGTGCACCAAACATATTTAGAACATTCTCCTTTATAATATTAATACCTAATTACGTATTCTAATTATTCGAGTACGAATCATTTCAAGTTACAGAAAATAAAAAATTTCAGATCATAATGCGACTGATTAATATAAAATTTGTTTTAATATATATTATAAAATTATGAAATTCATAGGAGAACGGGAGGGAAAGGTGTGCGGTGGAAGCCATGGAAACAGAGTGTTTTGCACTAAGTATCAAATTTAAAAGTAGGTACTTACCTATAACAAACATAGAATAAATGATCGATGCGATATAACACTTTAGTTTAATATTCGGATCAATATATTCAACTAATTGTAAGTCTGCGTCACATAGATGCTTCACCAGCGAGGACCATCGCTTAGCCAGCTTCATGAAAATACAATATGTGACAAATGTTGCCACGTAAAAACTGAAATCAGCTGCGAGAAAAAGGAAATTTTTAATAAAACAACCTCGTTCTAAATGTTAGCAGATCCACCATCCCTCCCTTAAATCCAATGCTAACTGACACCAATACTCTTAGCCCTATAGTCATGTTTGAGATTGCTTTCAGCAGTCGGCAGTAGCCAATTGTGTCTGCTGCCGTTTAATTCCCCGCTTTTTCCAAACGAAAAATAATACGTTATTTCGAAACAATTATCAATTTTCTTGCTATTAGTAAAATTCGTTTATGTCGTTACGAGTATCAAAGAGACGGTCCTTTTGGCAACAGTACATTATTTCCGCTTTAATAATTAACTGTCCTTTTCAGTTGACCTACTTACTTCCAATAAATGATATTAAATGTACCGAAACATCAAAAGACCATATTCATATTACAATTTTAAATATAACGGTAATTTTGTGATTTTGCTAAGGTTTTAGGTTAAAATAGCTGTATTGATTTTGTGGAAATTTTGACTAGCCCAAATCGTAGAAAACGACAGGATCCACTTTGAATATTTTATAATCGAATCCTTGAAATGAAGCTCGCCGGCCTTAAGCTCGCACACATTATAAAATATTACACAAAAATCGAAGGTGTGAAAGTTTCCTAACGATATTTTTAGTTCACATTTGTAGCATACTTGCCACAATTGTGAACACTGTAGCAACTTGTATCAACGTTGTAGAACTATGCTATATATTTCAAAAGAGACAAACTTATAAACTCAAAGTTATGTGTCAAGATTTAAACCCCATACTGGTAAAACGGAAACATGAAATCAATACCACCGTACTGTCAACCCTGTAGCATAAAAAATGTTTTACTCACCAAGCTTAAATAACAATAATTTTTCCTTCAATAGGTCATACCCACAAAGGACTGCTCCAATAACTTGTATGAGGCACATTAATGAACTGTGAAAAAAACGCCACGAGAAATATTGCGATCTGTAAGAAACAAAATAAAGTATCTTATCATTGAAGTATGCAGATGTTCAAAGTATAGAGGTATGGTTTTGAAACTGATAATCGTGGTGTGTTTAACGTGAGTACAAATGGAGACTACATGCAGGAGGAGTCAAAAATCTTCCCTATTTGTGTGGAGATACACACGTATGCTACTTTTCACCCAAAGTAACAACGTCTCAGGGAATGAGATTAGAGGTAGTAGAAGGGCATACCTGTTCCATGTAGCGACTATCTGGAGCTGGTATTAAAATTCATAAGGTATGTAGTGTTTTATATATGGGTAAAAAACTAAATATTCAACCTCACAATTTATTTTCACTATTCAACTATGTATATTAAGATTGTTAAAGAATATTTCTTTAATTCACTACTAATATAAAAGACAAAGCATTCCTATACATTACTTAGTATCAAATTGTTAATGTTTACCGCAACTTAGTAACATTATATTCATGTTCGCCTTTTACTGGGTGAAAACCCAAGAATTGACCTATAACCAGAACCATTTTCATGGCATGCTCAAAGGCTTCGTACTCTGTTCGGTAATGGTGGCTGAGTTTGCTGACATTCTTCACATCTGCAAAAAAATTGTTTTATTGAACCACATGACACAATAAAATTGAGAATAAAATTATATTAAGCAATTGGAATTTTAGCAAAAATCCCCCACTTAGTTCGGGTTTACCTTCGAAATTGCTGTACTTACTTAGTATTTGCAAAAGAATAAAAGATTTTGTTGGTAAATATATTATATAACATATATAATTATATATACCTTTTACAAAAAATGTGTTCGTTTTTATTACTGCGACAGGTTGTTCATTCAAAGACTTTGGATTCTGGAAACTGGAAAAGTAATACATATATAATAGTAATATTTCTTTATTGATCATACATATTATATGTCATCGATAACCTTGTAAGATTTAAGGACTAGTAATTATCTAATATTAATATAATAATACTATTGTAAGCGTAACATCACGCCTGTCATCCCCAAAGGCGTAGGCAGAGTATAGACTCAGACAGACTCCAATTCACTAGAAACTATAAGTTAATATAATCTAATAGTACCCGACCCGGGACTGTAACCGAGGACTTCCCGAACGTCAGTTGCGTTTCTAACCACTCTATCAACGAGGCAGTTAATCTATTAATGTAAATCTTAGTAGAAATTCTATTAATGAGACTACTGGCTATTCAGAAAGCTTTTAGAAAAAGCCAAGAACACTATATTTATGTACATTATTTTATAGCTTCATGAGAAACTGTTACTGTGAATCAACATTAGCAAACTTAGTTACTAATTGACTTACAGATTTATTAACTACCGCTTCACATACCTTTCAGTTACATTACAACTAATACGTGACACTGCACAAAAATTCATGATCTCCAGATCTCTATAGAGATGAGAATTCGATCGGTCTGAAAATAAAATATGAGAAGCTTTAACAAAAAAAAATATATCGCAATTAAGTCAACCTTGAAGCTTCATATGTAAAGGTAGGCTACGTTTTCGGTGATCTTGAAAAAAAAATTTACCCAGTGAAAAAGATTCATTTGGATAATTACTTTTAACCTTCGCTTCCTTGACGTCAATACTAACAGTCTTTACGTTTTCCATTTTATTACATTTACACCAACCAACCGGTAGCAAGTCAACTTAAAACTGTAAGACATAATACCATTTATATAGGGCATGAGGCATCTGTTAATTTATTGTGAATAATTAAATAGTATGTCACGTTACTTCAGCCTACCAAATGTTACGTATTTTCGTTCAATGTGATTTTATGAACTTATGGTATTTGAAAAACTAATATATTTAATTATGTTTATGTAATATTGGTTACCGCTGATTGCGGCTTAGCGCAGCCTAAATAGGCACGGCTAAATGCCCTGGCTGCCGACGGGCAGCAGCGTCGGCGGTGCGAAAAGCTGTGCCTGTGTGCTGTGATGATGATGGTGAATATTTGTCAAATTTTCTTATTTAACAAGAATAATTATCTGTTTATTTTCCATAGCACATTGCAGCACTTGTGTCAGAGTATCTGTTTTAGTGCCATACAGTCAAGTGAATGACACTCAGGGAATTTCATTAATGATTTGAGTGATGACAAACATTCTCTTTTTATCATATACAAAATCATGATTATTATTTTATAAACGACTTTTATTAATAATACTATTTTAGTATAATCAAATGACTACGTCTGATTGGTACTTAAATCGACACGAAATTAGCAGGTGAAAAGTTGAATTATAAAAAAACAGGTGTTAAAACATAGTGTACATATTTCTTTTAAATAAAACCTAAATAGATTTTTATACAAGAAAACCCCCTGATATACACGGTTAATCTAATCATCCATTTTTACTGCAGTTCATTTTCATTAACGAACCATTTTAAAATGGATTAAATACCGACCAAACGCAATCAGCAAATAAAGAGCTTTTAAATTTCCCAAATTCATCTCTTGGGACTTCACGTAAGTTGAAAAGATTTATATTACAGTAAATCTAAAAAGTCCTTTAAGACTGAAATCACATTGGTTCAACCGCAAACATAACTTTTCACTTGGCTATAAAATACAACGATATATAAAGAGACGATGTCAAGCAATGCTGAAGAATGTCAAAACAGTGGTAAAAAATATTGATTTAACTACAACTTAAGAATCGAACATGTTAAGAATCGAACATGTTTAGTTAATCTTGTTTGGGTAACCCGAGCATCGTGACCACGTACGTTATTTACATTTCTTCGATGTCGTCGATTTCTTTCAACAAATCTGAAATATAACGACGACGAAGTAATTTTTCACTACAGCCGAGCAAACGACCTAGTCTGGTCGTGATTTACTTAAACACAAGTTACTTTCTGCTCTCTTTCCTCTTCACAACTAAGCACTTCTTTTTAAATTACGTGTTTTATTTTTTTTTCTACGGAAGCAGGTCATTCGGCTGAGACTTTCCCTTGACCCTGCTTTTTGTAACATTTCTCGCTTGTTTCACACTAACCCTTGCTTTTCTAAGTTGACATTTTAATGTAATCACTGAAAATGGTTAAACTGATAACAGTGAAGTCATCGCCTCTAGAATCGAAGCTTAGCTTGATGAAACGAAAAGGTGGCTTGCATGAGTCACTTCGATGGATTCTTTTATTCGCACGAGCTATGGGTTTGCTTCCTTTATGTGGTCTTTTGAATCCGTTAAGTCTTGATCTAAGGTATGTATTTATTTTGTCCTTAATAAATGTTATTTTCTAATCTTATCATGATCTATGTCATGAAAATTTATTTGACTCTTCAATCTATAAAGTTTTTTTTATCTTCATAACAGACTAAGTTCATAAGAAGACTGAAATGATAGATTTTAGCCTTTTTATGAACTGATGATGTTAATAGTTTTATGACTATAACAGTTTTGCGGAGATCATATGTATCAAATAAACTAGTTACGTTATGTAACTTTAGTGTAATATGAATATCTAACATTGCTTTGCGGTTCCTATAATCCTTTTCAGATTTACCCTTCGCAGTCCCTACACCATATACTACATTGTCAGCGTATGTGGGCAAGTTTTGCTGTTCATTCTTAATCTTCTTTGGATTGCGGAAAATGGTATTTCTTTTACTAATCTAAGTACGTATTACAATTTTATGTAAAACTTATCCTTTATTTTCCAGTAATAAAGTCTTAAAAGTGGTTCTGTCACATCAATTTACTGTAAATTGATTAAGACATTGATTTTTACTTTATAAAATAAGTACCAAAATGCTTTGGACAAATATAAGTCAATAAGTCTTGCTTATTCTACAGAATTTATATAACCACAGTTCCCAAATCCTGCTTTTAAACTTTGAACGGAACTGACAACTTAAAGAAGTTGCAATCGCGCAATTGTGCAAATTTGTTTGATCACATTTTTATTCTTTTTTGGAATTATGAGCCGTAAATGATAATTCTATGGATCATCAACATCTTTACCAGTCAAAGCTAGTCCACTTCTGATGACTCCTTACTGATAGTGCGCACAGAAGTCAATCTCATGTACGAGTATATAATCTTGATTGAATAAATAATAAAAAACCATTATTTTTATTTATGTTGCTTAATGGATATATCATTCCAATTCAATTTCCTCAATTCCAGAAAATTACTCTCGTATTCTGCCGGAATATTGACAACAAAGAAATAAAAATGATACAAATAAGCAAATGTTTTATTGTCGAAAATTGAGCCTTAACTTGTTCCCTACAAGACATACTTGGGGAAATTTCATCTTTGAAAATTTTTAATTTTTATCTTTCAGCTGATGCACTCTTTCATTCATCAAGTTTGCTGTCTCTATTGATATTAGCTAACTTGGGTCGTTCGTGGCCTAAAGTAGTAATGGAAATAGAAGCTATAGAATACAAGCTGCCACCGTTCACGAGAGATCTCTCCTTGTCTTGCAACATCACTATGGCCTGCATAATGCTTGCTGCTTTAGGTAACAAAACATATTTCGCTTGATTTCAATCTGTTGATCTTTTCTATTTCTCTTCGCATTTATTTTGTATATTTTACATTTATCTTCGATTTCTCATCTTTTTCACATTTCAGTTGAACATATACTTTCAGTTTTCTATGGTTTAACAGTAGCTAAAAACTGTGACGCCGATAATGTGGTCAAGGCGTATTTCTTGCACAGCATGCCTTGGATCTTTGATTATACTTCTTATAACTTATGGAAAGCTATCGTGGGACAGGTGTGTATCTGAATATGCCAATAGGCGTAAGTTAGAAAGATTTCCCTTTGGATTACTTTTATTTAAATGTATATTGCGATTAGTCTGGATAATATTTAATGATTGTGATTATTCAATTATTATTAGTGATTTATTCAATTACCAATCTTAGTACCGAAAATGTATGGCTACTGCTAAATTTTACTAAATGCCATAAAGAAGATATATCTGGTGTCCATTATACATATAACGTTAAAAATTAAAAAGATACATTTGTGTTAAAATTTCTTGTAGATAAACATTTTAGACAGTATTAAATTGTGTTAGCAGTCATAAAATTTGTTCATAAAATAATTCATAACCCATGAATTTTAAAAAGGCAGATGTAACAATCAAAAATGTGCTTAAACGAGGCCGCAAAACATTAAATATTTTAATGATTTTCTAAAAGGTACCCATATTAAAATAACTTATTTTTACAAGGTATTCAACATACAGTCAACTTTCCTGTGGACTTATTCGGACTTACTTATAATGGTCATAAGTATCTACCTTACAGAACACTTTTCTGTTCATAATCAGCTTTTGGGAAAAGCATGGACACAGGTATGATGAGTTTTAAAACCACAAATAATAGTTATAATGATTATATTCAGAAACGATTTCTACGAGTACGTAGATCAGTTGGTGATAATTCCAAAAAGTCAAGTACAAAACGGATTAGTCGCACAAGTAGTTGTGATACTTTTTTAGATTGGTTAAAGGTTGCCCCACACGATTCGTATTCGCTTTCAACAAGTCAGAAAATAAACTTTTTATTTCGACCCTTTTTTCGTTCCACTCTTGGATTTAGTCAGCCATACTGGCCAAGTGCAGCTTGGCATACTTTAAAATTCTTAGAAAATATTTATATCGAGAATTCTGTGGTGTGGAGGTTTTCTCGCGAAGTTTTCCTTCACCGTTATAGCAAGTGATATTTAACGTTAAAACGTACATTTTGTAAATGGGTAGAGCCAGGATTTGAACCCAGTGCCTCCTGATTGAAACGCTGATTATCAAACTGTGCTATCACTGCTAACATTTCGCAACTTATTCATAGTAACAGGAAGTAATTACTGCCAAAGAAAGTTTGAAAACTATGTTTATTGGTTCCTTTTATTATATTTGCGAAACAGATGAAGTTTATCTTGGAAAGTGGACTAATTCCCATTTAAGATAAATATACCCAGATTTTCTTAGTAATCAGGATGTTTTGGTGATTTAAGAATAAATTTATGATAAAATGGTGTTGTAAGAAAATTGCTATGTGGAAACTTATACACTTCAATTTTTTTCGTACCGTTCATAATGGCGTCAAAATCTGCTAACATATTATTTGGAACCATTCAAATAGGTTTATTGCTGATGGTAATGGTTATGATGATAGAAAAGATAATGGTAATGTTAATGATGACGATAATGATTATGTATATACAGTTATATATGAAGGTATATATGAAGGTATATATGAAGGTATATATGAAGGTATATATGAAGATATATATGAAGACAGTGATGTTGATGGCATGAGGTTTGATAACTGAGTAACTATAAATATGAATTAAT
>DWDT01002133.1:0-14280 GCA_018245595.1 Microceris scylla | reverse complement strand
TGTACCGGCTTAACTCACGTACGTTTTTCGGGGTGGCCCGACTAGTTTCGGACCTGTACGAGGTCCTTCCTCATGAGTTCCTGGCGCTCGCAACGAGTTCGCGGCGGAGACTAATATACATATATCAGATAACAGATGATGCTACTTCATTTATTTCATTATAAAAATATATAATATTCTATCGATCCCATTTAGGATTCGAACTTTACTCGAAGCGCGTTATCACATAATCACCGTTGTAGCAAATGGATCGTCCAATTGAAAAGTAATTTAATGGTTTATGACAATGAGTCACTCTTTGTCAGTCGGTACAAGCCAACGTGTGAACGTTCTGTATGGCGGGTAAATGACATCGAACCGGTGTTTCCCACAAAGCATATCGTGTCAAAGTAGCGTTACTGCGCTCTGTTACCCGGCGTAAACGAACAAATACTAGAGGTAAGTGTACTAATACTAGTTAGTATCAGTGAGTCATATCATATTATGCAGGCAGGTGACGGTGTGGGGCGCGAGGTCGACTCGATTGTGTGTAATACTAATTACTAAAGGATTGCTGAATATGTTTGTGAACAATAAGCTTAGGTTCTTTTGGGATTTAGTATTGAAATACTTCTCTAAATTAAATCCATACTTTTTTACATTAGCATCATTATGAGACATGAAATGCATAATATAAACTAATATAGATATATTTTTTATGTTCAGACGCAGCAGAAACACATGTGGTCTTTAACAAAAATTTTTGAATTGGACGGGAATCGTACCTAAGACCCGTAGCTCAGCAATCAAGTTCACTAACGATTAAACCAACGAGCCAGTATTATAAAATTACGTATCTCCCAACACACATAATACATATATAATAAAATATTACACTAAGTGATATATGCGTTAACGATCTCGTATACGACTTCCGGTCGACACAAGACGAATTTAGAGGTAGACAGACATAAAAACAAACTGTTTATTTTAGTCTCGTCGCTCGCGCCGCGAACACGTGCGCGGCTCGACTTCAGCTCCGAGCGTCGCGTCCATTGTCAAAAGTCAAAACATAGCTTGAATATTTATCAGAAATGACAAATGTCATGTGACAATTTGAATAGTTTATAGCGTCGTCTCGTAATGCTGGAGATGCTATAGATCCAATTAAGTCTTAAAAATAACTACCATGCACTTCAAGGAACAGTAAAAGAATCTGTCGCATTTGTATTTGTCTCCTTGAACAAATTCCATTACAAATTGTACAATCAATCTCGCTGCTTATCCTGAACTCAAATTGTACACCAGCTGACAATTATGACTTTTGTTAATATTGTTACAATAATATTATGCCAGATCCCTTGTGGGGTAGGCAGAAAGCACTATCTGATGAATAGGTTAGTAAGTGAAGAAATCGCTGTAACGTGTGTGTAAATGACCTAAATAAACGGTAATACTGTAATGTTTTTCTATTTTAAACACATCGGATTACCTTGCACGCGGACTTACAGTTAGTTATGCGACTGTAACTGCATTCGAATATAAGATTACAGTAGGCCGAGTGACGTCAGCACATCGGCGACTTAACGCTCCACGAAGGTCAAGTTAAAGCCTGTTCATTTTCTCTTTTCAGTCTTAGCGTCTCTTTCGGTATATTGCGCCGTGAACTTTGAAGAGATTTCACGTTTAAATAACACTTTAAAATTGAAGTTATATTTTGCGCGCCCCATTTTATAGCTTTGGTATTACGTAAATAATGACTGTTAGTCTTTAATACATTGTTAACACATTGTATACGATAACTATTAACATTACATTTAATTTTATTTTCTTATATTATCTTTTCACTGATACAGTATGATCGCGTACAATCTGATATTTTCCAATTTCAATACGTAACAAGATAGATCTTTAGAATATTACGCACAGTGTCATTATTATACACGTCGATTTCACCTAATTTGTTTTTTAAAACAATTGTTAACTTCGCACATTACTTTTAGTTTCGCCTATGAATGTGTTGCAAGGTAGCAGGGTCACCCCCTATTCCATGGGATATAGATATAACGTCATAGGTGAAAAATGGGATACCTACTACGCTGCTACGCGCCTACCTCTTTCAAGGAATATAGGCGTGATGTTATGAATATGTGATAATATACAAGTCTAGCTTGTACGTATATTGAACAAAGACACAGGACATAGATATTAAAGATGGTGTTAATTGAAGCGTCCGCTGAACTAAACTCGACTCCAATGTCAATGATGTTCGTGGAACTCATAAACTGCTAATGAACTTATGTAATTAATATGTACTGTGACGTGCGCATCTGGTATTCACTGTTCAAATTCTACTACTTAGGGTTGCCACTTTCAGATATTTTCAATTATAATATCATCATTATCAGCCTATTTCCGTCCACAGCTGGACATAGGCCTCTTTAATGGCACGCCACTGAGTCGCATTCAACCGCCGCCAGCCACTTTGCCTGTATCGTCACTCCACCTAGCTGGAGGGCGTCCTACGCTACGTTTGCCAAGTCGCGATCTCCACTCCGGAACACGTCTACTCCAACGGTTATCGGTTCTGCGACAGATGTGACCAGCCCACTACCACTTCAGTTTTGCTAATCATTCGGGCTATGTCTATATGGTAATATACCATACGTCATATAAGCAATATTAACATTTCCTGAAATTACTTATTATAATGTTTACGCTTAAAATCATATAATTGATCTTTCATGTTCTATACTAAACGAGTTAATGACCCAGTAACAGTCGTAATTGTGTTAATGACATTAAGATTGTTTACACACGGTTTGATTTAACTTTTTTTTAACGTTTATGTGAACCCTGCGACTACACGTAATATATTGCGTAGGCTAATGATGTATCGACAATATTGTGAGCACGCCATTGTTCCGCGAACGACGGGCTACAGAATAATGGGAGCTCCGATGACAATTGTTTATTGTATGAAGAATGACAAGACTCCCATGTCGTCTTGACATGTGAGCTTATATTACGATATATTATTACACTTCATGCGACAGATAGTTCAGTGGTAACGTGTAAATTGGGCGATGATACTGTTATAAGCTTTAGATGGAATCATTATATAGGTATCTGTTGACAGCGCATGTTATATTTCAAATGAATGTTACTAATATTTGTTCGTACTCAATCACGGTTAAATCCAAGTAAGGTTTAATCTGTAGAATTCTGGAGGGTAGTGGAGAAGTTAGGGGAATCATAAAAGTTATTTCGACAAGCCGAGGACGGCGCGACAGCGCTCTCTGGGGTAGGCCTATGTCCACCAGGGGACTGACATAGCTCGATGTCGATTTCGACAAAATTAACCGCATATATTATTTGTAATTTCTAATAATCTAAATATATATATATATGCTATATAGTACCCATTACTTTGGGGATAATATTTGGTTATAGCCGCAGTGACTCGCGGCAACAGAACTAACTAAATTAATGTCTGAAAATATCTCTACAGAACCATTGAATAAATCATTTTATAACGAACTAGGGTTATCCGACTGGTAAACACGACAATTTCGGAACTCTTTGAGATAACAAGATGAAACAAAGCCTTAATTATGGCCCAAGCAGGCTTCACCTCCCTTTAAAACAATCGAAACGGAAAAAGGATTATGAAAATAAAATTGTTGTGAAATAGATGTCGTAATATATTTGTACAAATAATTTCACAACATAACGTAACATCTTGCAATATCTCTGAACATATCTACATCCGGCCAGCTGATCCTAAAGTAAGGATCGAGAGAGCTTGCAAACATGTTTTAAAAATGTCTAATTTGAGAAATAAACTTTTTCCTTGTTACGTTATAATATAACGTGCATAACAACAGCTTGTTATGTTTGTTATTTCTGCGTGAAATTTTTCTGACCGAAACAAAAGGCGAGGTTATGAAATTACGAAAGTCAACCGCGGGCGAAGACGTGTAATCTTTTTCAACGTTTCACACAATTCTGAAAGTGTTTGCAGTAAAGTCTGCATCAAAATCCGCGTATAATAAATTAAAATTAGCCGAGTGTCAAATATAAGAATAGAAAATTCCTTTTTGGATTCTATTTCAAGATATAACATGTTTTGGTTAGCTTTATATTTTTCTAGCCGTGTAACACACCTTGCATGCTGACTACAAAGCACAGACTTTATTCTCCCAAAACTTAAGTTCACATCTGAACAACCAAACATTCATACCGCAAGCTATGCATGAATAATGCAAGCCGAATGAGACGAGTGCTATTATCTAAATACTTATATTCATTACACGTTGCGAAGCGGTAAACGTATTCATAAACGAGGCTTGCAGCTCGGTGGCTAAGTGCATCGGATCCGCGGTAAGTAGGGCGACGAACTGCGATCGATGCTGCGCTGCCCTTACAACTTTATCCATTCACACCGCGGCCAACTTTCACGATCATAACATTCGCATAACAACCCACATTGCTCATCTCAACCCGTGCCCACTACGCCCACGGATCGAGCTTTTTGCTTTCAATTTAATTGTACACGCTTCACATTTTAATTCGTCCGTTATTTATCTCGGCTTTGTTCGCATATTTCTGTCTAGCGAACAAACCGGGTTGTGGATATTTCGAATGAAGAATGCCGTAGGAATTTTCAGCTATGTAATTATGCGCGTAGATATCATTGGCAGCGTGGGCGAGGCTGCGGAGCGACGGCGCCCATCGGTACGCGGTGTGCGCTCGCCGACAACCGACATTAAAAGTAAAGTGGCCGAAAGCTCCCAATTAGCCGGGACTTTGACGCCGTCTCGCTAGTAATTGAGAAAAGAAATATGTTTTAGCGCTCCCGTGGAATTATTAATGCGACAGACGCATCATCCGAAGCTCTCGCGCTTTTCCGGTTTTCCGTTTGATTAAAGGGAAACACAATCACCGTCGACACACTCAATGCGGGGACTTATTAAATTGTGCCGGGGGCGAGGGCAAACAATGGCGCTTTATCTTGAGTGTAGATAACGTCGCGAGCTCGCTCCGAGCACAATAGCGCTGCCGAGTTGCGGCCGCCAGTCTGCGGCACGTCACCCGCAAACTTTGTTCCTGTCTTGCGGGTCGCGGGTCCCTCCGAGCTCCGCGCCCGACTACTCGGCTGTTGCCACTTGTGCTTTTCAACTTTATATAACTGTTAAATTAACTTGTTGCCGATGTGTGATTAGATGTAGTTATTAAAGTGATTAAAATTATAATTCTACCCTTTTAAACATATGTTACTTTTGTCGATTAATGGATTTTAATACAACACTTACCAACCAACTCGCCATGGTATATGTGTGATGTGTCGACTTCGTGTAGTTCACCTTCAGAACCTTCGACCTGTAAGAACAAACTGGTCAGTCTTTGAAACATCGTGCAGAACTATTAAATATACACACAAATATAAATGATGGTAAATAAATGTAAACAAGTTATAGTATGTGATCGTACATATATTGTGGTTTTTATGGCTTTAGGATAGCACTTTTAAAAGTCTCCACATTGAGAACATTTGAACTTTTAATAAATTTCCGGGAAAGAAGACCGAAAATAACGGTATTTGTGACTTAAATAGCTCATACTATGAAGGTTGGGTATTTTAACCCCTTGTTGCCAAAAAATATATCTCATCTATCTGAATATATCAAAAACAATGTTTTTATTCAATACTGCTATGTAGGTAACACATATTCATATGACAGAATTGAAGACTCTGTCACTTTTTAAAGAAAGTTTCCAGAAATATTTGGAAACATTAAAATCTCTTTGAATCTACCGCAACTGTAAGTAAGGATTATAAAGGACTTACAAAACAAAGAATTTATGAAGACATAGAACAAGACATATAAGACTTATACGACTCAAAAACCGTAGCTATTCGTATAATTTCATTTTTACTTTTTTTATATTACGGAGATAATACCAGTTTTATCTTCTAATATTACATCAGAAAATTGCCACGTAGGAAAAATCGTAAAGCTCTTGTCTTGAAGGGAGGTGGAGTCATCTTTGGACATGTTCTATAACACTACAATTGAGTCAGGAATCACAGGTGAAGCTATTTGATCAGTCCTATTAGCGAGACCCAACGTTTTCTTCTCGTTGCATTTTCAAAGGAATCTTGGGTAGAGTAGACCCAATCATCATCATCAACCTATTCCCGTCCACTGCTGAACATAGGCCTCTCAAATGGCACGCCACTGAGCTCGATCTTCATCTTGAGTACACCCCAACATTAACGAATTGTATGGAACATCATTGTAATGCAATTATAAACAGATGACATCGCCCAATCAAAATATCACACTCGCCGCAACCGAAGCCGGGTACCAATGTTTAAATGCACAAAAGCGATCCACCTCCGTACCGGCTGGTACGACAGAGTTCTCACGACCTGTCATATTACACACATCGTGACGTCAACCGAACTTGAGACGCAAAGACCGGGCTGCGTGCTTACTAACCATGGAAATTTACCATGCATGGAGTAGATATAAATAATATAATTATCATCATCAGCCTGTTTTAGTTCGATGTTGGACCTGGAGACAAGGGATAGGTTTCCCAAGAGGCGTTCCCCATCATTGTCATGCTGGGCATGCGTCCCAACACGCATCGCAAAACATACCTTCTTACACAGCCTACGCTGCCGCCTTTCGGTGGCCAGGGCCAGTTAGATGCGTTATATCCTGGATCAGTCGGTGGCATATTACTAACCTTGAAGTCCTCAGAGAAGGCGGAGAGGTCCCGCCGTAGCCGCAGGGAGAACCTCCGGCCGTGTGCGCTGAAATGCAGGCGCAGGTCGGGCGCGTCCACCGAGCGCCGCGTGCGCACGTGGTGCGAGTGGACAGTGCTCGCGTCGTAGTCGAGCGCCTCGAAGTTCTCCACGTATTCACTTAACCGACGAGATGCTGCGGCAATGGAAAAATTATTTTAGAATCGTCGATCATAATTAAAAAGAAACATTCACCACCGTAAACCAACCCTTTGTTGTAGAAAAATGATGGATGAATTGAAAGAATATTTTTTGAAAAATTATGTAAACCTAATGTTATATAACTATTAATACTATCTGTGATTATGGTCATTGAATTATGGAATTCGCGATATGTACACATTTTATATTTAATTATATTGCATAAATTGTATTAAAGAACTTATAATTATATTCTAGTAAAACATCTGTTGTCTGTGAGGAAAACATTTAATGTTTTCATATGTATTAGCTAAAAGCGTATAAAAACTATTCAAAACTAACGAAGCTGAATAAACATCTGCCGTATTCTATTAAAGTTTTATGCTCATGTTATAAGACGTTCGAACTTGGACCGCGGAGGTAGAAGCAGATGTATAAATAGATGTGGAAGAAAGAAATTTTCATTTGACACTAGATGCAGAAAACTGGACGAGATAATTGTTAATACAACATAAAAAAGCTTACTGGAGAACGACAGTCGGATAGAGGAATAATTTATATATTTTTTTAAATTTTTGTGGCAGGTGAACAGTTGACTAATAATAACAGTAAGTAGTTAGTTACAATGGCGTTATCAAAATGAAATGGTTGCTTTCATTACAGTTATCAACATCTAATTTTTATCTGCGGCTTACATGGTCAATTACCATGTTGAAGATTACTCAGTTGAATAATGGAAGACCAGGTAGTAAGTTGGGTTTTTTAACTTGAGATTCCCAGTAGTAACTCGGAGGCTGGATATCGGATGCCTTTCATATATCAAAAGAATTACATGGAACACACAACATAACTGATGAAAAGTAGAAATACTGCACTCCTCTGCCTACCCCTTTGGAGTAAATACAGGCGTCATGTTGTTTCTCAGTTAAAAAATCAATATCACGGTTAAGTACAGGTTGTAGTGGGTAAGGCGATCGCGTGTTTTGTGGAAGCTCGCCAGTTTTAGACTCTAGGGGCACTAAATCTCAATTTCACTCCGGCGGAGTTATACCAGCACCTACGCCTTGCCACAATTAATGGCAATTCTGCGTATACTTTTTTATTCGGTCTGCTTGGAAAATATTACTTTTGGTACACTCTCCTGATACTCTCTTTTCGTCTCGCTTTGAATTTATCAAATTTATATTATTTTAATTTGATATTTTATCAAATCAATAAACTACATGTGTTGGCTATTATTACTTAAATCCGTCTATGAATGAGAATGATACCAAAAATTCATAATATTAAAATTAAACTACAGGTTGTCCTCGACTTCGTCGTTTCGATTTGCGTCGTGTAATTTGAAAAACGTTTGAGAATCGATGCCGTAAGTACGAGGAGTGCCTGTATTGCTAAGCATCAATTGTAAGCAGCGTTAGAAATACATTTCAAAATTATTATGTTAATTCTTATGCAAGCTTCTTGATATAATTATTATATAAATAAATGGTTATATTATTTTTTATTTAAAGTGAAACAGTTCGCCTATAAAATATACTGCTGAGATAAAAACAATTTTTATTTAATGTTATCTGTCATAACTTATTACATTCGATTTATAGAGTACAATGCTTTGCGATTGTTTTGTGTATTAAATTCTGGAAACTTTGATTGTAACAGTACTAATTTATACATGTATATGTATGTATGTGTATAGGTATAGCTGAAACTTGCACATACACACGCATATACTTACATATAGATATATATTACGTCTACCAACAGAAATAGAAGCAATACGTTGTGTATTGATGTAATTGCATGTCAGATCGAAGGACAGTTAGCTGTTGTGCTCTATATCAGGCTATTGTACGATATCTGGGCTTATTAAGATATATTTTTTTCCAGCTCACGTCTTAGGTGACATACTTTTTATATAATAATGATGAAAAAGAATAAAAAATAAACGAATAGTATTTACGAGTTTTGAATGAAAATGAATATACCTACTTCCTTGATGTGGAAACAAATTCTTAAAGGTGTTTATAATTAATTATTTTACAGAGTCGTCATTCAGAGTGGACGACGTAAGCATAAGTACGAAGCTCATAGCTGACCCAACAACCAAGTCGAAAAACGCACTCTATTATTTTTGGACTGGAAATGTCACTTCTAACAGTCGTATTTTAACCTAGAATATACATATGTATATCCGCTATCAACTTGCTCCAAAACTTCGTCTAAAACTGATAAAAATAAATAAACCAAAAATAGAAGACTAAAATATTTTAAGCATACTAATGATCACGGCTCTATGAGTGGCTTCCGACAGTTATTTGTGAACACATCATGAAAAACATAATGGTAAACATTTCTTCAGCATGTTTTTGTCTGTGAATATTCTCTGTGTACAAATTGTTAAATAAATAAATAAATATATGGGAATCAGTGAAAATAGCGTCCGCTATCCTTTAAAGAAAAACTTTGATCATAGTCACAGTATGACGGAGCAGATTTTAGCACATCTGCGACGACAAAAAACACAATTACCCTTTCATATTACTTCTTAATATGTATATGTTTATAGCTGTTATTAAGCGACAATTTTAGTTACAACGCATTTTATTCGGAGAGGAACTTAATGTTTAATTCCTTAGCATTAAAAGAAACGTTCAAAACAGCTTGTAAAAGTTCGCAAATCGTAGTCTAGACAAACATAATATCGAGCGTTGTTTACCATTAAAATATATTCGCAGCCAGCAAGTGCAAGTTAATAGAGTGGCCGAGAGCGGGTGCAGAAAGGCGATCGTACTTTTTGCTCGGTCTCGCCGCCTCGAGTGCCTCTAAATCTCTATTTCACTCGGGCGGAGTTCAACCGCCGCTCCTGCGCCATCCCCCTAATTAACGGCGTCGCAAACTTACATTTTTCCTCCACCGTTTCCGGATGAAAATGCCAATTTTCAAGATTCTCGCCATTGAATATAACATAGTACAAAATATTCCAGCAATGAATATTTGAAAATATTGTCAATATTGAGACATAATTTATTATTTGTTTCCGTGTTCCATGCTGCTGATATTTTAAAAAGTATATTAATATTCAATATTTATAGGACGAGTAATAAAAACATTTAATTCCTGGTATTGTTAGAAATAGAAGTAGATATTCTTTTATTTCATCGATATTGTTAAATATTAAACACATAAAAAAGAAAGAAAACGGTATCACCATGTATCACGTATTACAACCGCACGCACTCACTGTTGCAATATTATGTACGTTTAACAAAGTTTAAGTATAAATCTGATCCATCTGTTACAACTATTCGAAAATAAGCAAACAGTACTGGCTACGGAAGGGCACGGCTCGTCATTAACGATTCCACCTCGCAGTTTGATTAAACGACACTGAAAACCGTTCGGTTCGCTCCTGGCTGAAATTTTTCTCGCAACATTAATTATAAACTTTCCGAGCTCGACTTGAGGACAATGGGAGCAACTTCGAGCACGAATCCGTTGGCGTAAAATTTCGCTACTTTTTACACCGCCGACCGAAATCGATTCCAACGTGAAATATTATTTGATAAATGTTCCGCAGAGATCCTGACTCAAAGCGTGATTAACGTTCGTGCCATGGCAAGAAAAACGCCATACAGCAGTTGGATTCTGTAAACAGTGTCCGCGCAACTTGGCTAAATTCGAAGTTGTAAGGGGAATAAATAACGGTTGCAAGTCCCTGATTTACTTCCAGCGCTCTCGACATTACAAACTCTCCACGGACCACACTAGTAAAAAGCATCTCCTGGCGAGTTTAAAGAGTCACATGGACTAACTCGATGCAAGTGTACCACACATGTTGACAATGCCTTCTCGATTTTAAGTATTCAGTGTAATTAAACTGAGAGACCGATTAATGTAAACTATATCTTCTAAAGATCTAAAGATTCCGAACATATCTAATTTTTATTATCGTTTTGTCCAATTTTTCATTCTTTATCGTTTGATAATAATCCAAATGTATACTTCAAATAGTAAAGATGAATATCTAATATTGGCAAAGTTTTCTCTGAAACACTGCCTTTACAGGAATTAAACTGGTAGCAAGGCTTACTCATATTGAGTTATAACGGTTGCTATTTAGGAGCGCGCTCTACGAACAGAATATATGGCGAACATCCCCTCAACCTGATATGGGAGCTACGTGGCGAGCGAACGGGGCACGTAACTTCAACCATGCATACAAATAGCATCCATACTATTGTCTATTTTCATATTACTTACAGTGTAATAATAAAAACCTGACTCCTGTACCGGTGGTCGTGGGTTCAATTCCCATTTAGAGTAAATACTCGTACATTGAGCAATTATTTGTACTCTGTCTAACATTAACCATATAAAAAAGGATCTATATAAGCATGTATTTATATACATATAAGTAGTTTATCAGCCATCTGGTTACCATAACACGAACTCTCTTTTTGCTTACTTTTGGGCTCAGATGACTGTGTAATAAATATTATACATTGATGTAAAGAGAAATATAGAGAAGATAAAAGTGGACGTTCTAGAAACGACTATTTATATGCAACGGTTGGGAATCCAACCAAACGAAATCCGCAAGCGAGGTGACGTGAAATGTGGCAGATTTACGTAGCGTCCCATCTGAAATTGATTCCGTCGCGCGGTTCCCGCGCGCGCGAGCGTCAAAACATTCCAACTCCGAACTCGTTAGCTGCCATTCCGTTTCAGTGTCGTTTTTTACTGGAAGCTACCTAACATTTTCAAAAACATCTATTTTTTCTATTGCTTTACGAAATAAAGTTGGTATAGTAAGTTTCTCGCTACCTTGTCACAATAAATGTACAGCTTTTTTATTTATCGTATCCAACAGTTATTATATACTTAACATATATGTTACAAAACTGGAAGCTATGCGATAAATGTATGAAATATAAGTAATAATTCGATATCCAGTGGTATAATATTTCTATGCTATTCGAAATTTCCACGGATACCGATTATAAACAACGAGTAGGGGCATGCACCAGATGCTGGCAGCGTGTTGCACGATGCACACATGTACAATATATTTACGACCGTTCGATATTAGTTTACCTTCATTATAAGGTACACATTTCTGTGAAATTTTACACACTACATACATCTATCTAACATGTATACATATCTGTATATATTCAACATACCATGAAAGCTTCAATAGTATACCTAACTATAAGGAGATAAATATAATTTTCTCCGCTCTACAAAGTAGCGTAGTGCAGATGTTGATTAAATTAAAAAAAAACAACCTATACACACATATATAAACGATTGTGGATTCATTAATCATACATCGGCTTTCGAAGCGTGCTTGTAATGTGCGGTGAGGGGAGACGGGGGCGTGGGGGGGGATATTTACACGTTTATTTGTTCAGTGGATTCCGTGGAGCTTTTTTTGCAGCGAGCGCCGTGTCACTGGGTCAGTGGGGCGGAGGCGGCCGCACGCTGGATATTATCACAAAGCCGAGCTAACGTCGCTCTTCTCCACGTTTCAATATGTTAGTTTCATTTGCAACCTGTTATAGTCGTCGAACATAATTCTCCCACTCAAAGAATAACATATGCACATCTATAATATGAGAAACTGCGAAAGGTTAATGTGATGACACATATCTATATTTACTGCAAATAAAGTATGTGGTTAACACTATAAGGTTTTCAAATAAAGTTTTCGAAATGTGTTTGTACCGAATTGTTCTGCGCGTGATTATAATGTTATTGAATCATCTATTGCAGTTACATTGAAGCATTGTTATCGATTCTGAGAAAGTGATTTCATCAGAACAAGATATGCTTGTCGCATTGTATATGTATTTATGTCTCTATGAAACTGGATGGTATCAATTCATGTTTCGTTGCATTAAAATATATTTATATTTAGATGTTCCCACGAATTTCACAACTTGCATTTAAAATATGTTACAACATGAAGACGCGTATAATTTTAAGTTAGACAATGTGTGTTTTTTTAATACGCACACAAGTTTAACACACCTACGAAAAATGCCTTTGATGGTCACAAGCGCGCACGCACGCACACATGCGCACACAGAGACACACACATTGAATGTACTATGTTTTTCTTTGTAACTTTGCAACAATTTTATTACGTACACTTTTATTTATTTTAAGACTATAATTATTATTTATCATTGAACACTGAATTCTTGTACAATATCTTTTCCGCAACTATGTCTTAAGGGATCCTGAATTTTCATCACCATAATGACTTTTATCATCCCACTGTTAGGCATTGATCTTCTCTCATCATGTGAAAAATGACCAGCATGGTATTCGTAAATATGCATTTATAAAAAAAAATGAGAAAACTAGTAACTAATACAATGTTGACATTTCTAACACAAAGGGGTAGAGTTTGTTTATTTTCATGCTACATAGCGGTTCCAACAGCACACGACTATTTGTTGCTGTTATGATGCTTACATACGAGAACGCTTACCGAGAACCCGCTGCTTGGAATATGTTATAACGTCAGTTTGCTAACTGAAAATAATATCATTTCACAGAATGACATAAATGATAAACTATATATTAAGTCTTCGCCGTCAACTTGATGCGATCGGCGCGAGCTCATGAAGGACTACGGATAAGTCTTACATTAGTTACGAGTAGTCTTAAAAAGGTAAATTAAAAGGATACATTATTTAATATGTATGTACTCACTATATTAACAATATAATAATATTAAACATTATTTCGTTTTATGTGAGCTATTGGGCGACTTTAATACTGTCTCGTTGATCTAGTAGTTGTAAGCGCGACTGCTTAGTGAGAGATAATGCGTTCGAACCTCGAATCGTGCAAAATAGCCGTTGAATTTTTGTAACATAAAATTCTCAGTAGTAATGTGGAATAATATTTGCATTTGTGCTCCCTCACTCACGCCTCGCTCACCCCCTATTTCGCGGGCCGTATAACTTATGTGGCGAAACGTTAAATGACTACACTGTTCTGCTTACCCTTTCGGGAAAATATAGCTGTTATGTTAAATCGCATATAGTAGTATTTACCATTCAATTATTTCTAATGCGCGCTTCCATAATGCACGGAGCGCGGGCGTAAACTATGGACATGAAATAATAAAATGTCTCTACGTGACTGCGAGTTCATTTCAGTTCTTTGTTCCATACAAACATCCACATCCGTTTCTGGCGGTGTTATAATAGTTACAATAACACTTCAACTGTTAAGCTACTACATAAAATATTTGTATGGATAAGGACCTGACTATGATATTTATTTATTCATTCATTTTTATACTTATTGGTATGTGACCGGTC
>DWDT01002132.1:0-14283 GCA_018245595.1 Microceris scylla | reverse complement strand
ATTCAAAACTTGACTGCTACTGTATTGCAATACTTAACTGCTGGCAAGAGTTAATAAGTTATTGTTAATAAGTAAGTGTATTGCTAAATTAAATGAACATTGTACCTCCTAACCAGGGTTAAAATAAAAGTTAAGTCGTTACTTTTAACTTGTAAGGGAATAATTCCCGCTTGGATTACAAGACTACGGCTACTTCATACCCGCTACGGAACGGTCTCAAAGGTCACTTGACACAGCATAAAATCTTTATAAAACATTAAAGCGACCTTTACAAAGGATTCATTGAGATGTTCGAGAGCCCTAAACTACGCTGTCGAACTCGATGGTACTCGGAATTTATAAGTAGACAACTTCCACCGACTTGTTCAAATAACAAAATAGATTTACGCTAACCGTTTGTTACTGGCCTGAAACCGAATAATGTATTGTTGACTATAAAATTAAGAAAACTAGTATATAATATAATACTCTTATACACAGTTAATTGAACAAAATGCATTAGAACTTTATTAAAATTTCTTTAGAAAACATGCATTTCGCATTTGATGTCTTTCTAATTGTTTTATTATAAACCTGTGTCTCAATTAAGCGTTTCAAATAGTAGATAGTTGAGTTTAATTGAATATAAACGATTGCTTTCGACAAAAAACGTGATTTATTTCAAAGACGATTAGATTTCATCTCGTCTCGGCTGCTCATTTATGGTAAAGTGTAGCCAACAGATCAATCTATGTACAGTATCTGGAAAGTGAATAAATTGATTCCGTAGAAGGAATTGGAAAAATAACATTTTTCATGGTTATATCTGCATTCGCTTTAGGTATATTCAATCGATATGCTTGAGTAATGATTTGTAACAAAAAATATTTCTCTCATTTATGCGAAATGAATCAAAATATGGATTGTCAAAAACCATTAGTTTCCAGCTAAGGCGCACCAATCCCCATAAAAGGTGTACGTCACCATGTCGTATATTTATTCGAAATCACAATTCGATTTTAATGCGTCCTAAATACTGACAAGTTACCATATTCATCAATGTAACGTAGAGACACGGGTTTCATATCGCTGGTACTTGCCTGTTTCGATTCATATAATTTGACAAATTGTTTGTCAAATGCGTGCTCGGCGCGCTGGTTCGCGCCGATGTGAGAACCGGATTCTTATGTGCGTTGTACCATAACTCGCTGGTCGGCCGCGCGAATATTTATCTTTCACACAGAATCAATAATAAATCTATTTTATTCTTAACTTTCGCATAATAATTAAAAATTGTTCAAAGGAGATATCGCATCGCGCTGATTGCGAACTCTCGGCGCTCGGCTAAAGGTTTAAAGTACTTAACTGTGGAAAAACTTGGATTACTATGAACGAATTTAAATTTGTTTTAAAACTGGGAACTTTGTGAAACTCAGTCTTCCCTCGGTGAACTTCTAAAAGGGGATTTAATGTCAGTTGAAGTCTGATAGCGACGGCTTTCCAGTGTAGTTTACGTAAACAATAAATTTAAAAAAATGTTAAAATGTTCGTTGAATGGACTTCTATTATTGTTGTTTTTATAACCCTTTCTTAAATAATTAAAAGCTGATGTATTTTATAATTTCTTATAATGTTATAGATAATTAACAAAATTAATTAACGGTTTTATTTAGTACCTACCTACTTGTGACAGTCATGTCGACATATTCAGACGTTGTTGATTGAATTCATAGGAATGCGAGTACAATTACAAACGACGAACTCAATGAAGAGACTCAATTAGGATCGGTGCATTATACTACTCAAACCCACTGATAAATGGACTTTGTCTTCAAATAAGTTTCATTTTAAACTTACAATGTTCTTGATTATGAATAATGCTTGTTGATGCTTTTCGGATTTTTAGAATAACGATTTCATCGAAACAAGTATTGTTTTCAAAAATGTGTTAGAAATATGAATGTTTTTATGAGTTTTACGAAATATGTATGTATATCAATAATAATGATTTAAAATTAAGACACATTTTAATAATTAAGTATGATCAAAAGTTAATTTTTTAAATTTAGTTTTGGCCAGCACTTGGCCTGGCAGTTTATTTTTAAATATAAACTCTGTTGAATTATGATTTGCGGACATTATAGTCTAACCATTTGAAGGTTCTTTGTGTAGTCAACGCTCGCAGCGCCACGGGGCGCGGTGGGCGGTCCGCGAAACCGAGCTTGTGTCGTGCTCGCTTCGTGCTTCGGTATTCCGTAATGTATCCCCTTTCGTGGGAATCGGCTATTGACTTTGGACATGTGTAATAGCTGCCTTTGTACATTTCACTAACCAGCAGTGGTGTAAATTCTTGACCTAGATCTGGTTTTTAAAAGGTGCACTTTGAATAACCCAATTATATTATTGTACGGAGGATCTATAAAATATCTTTTAACAGAAAATGTAAAATATAAAAAAATATTCAACAGCTACCTTAAATTTTACCCATTTGCGCATCCACGATACAACATGCAAAAACGATTATGGAATTCATAGTCCGATCACAATAATGTGCAACGATCCAACGATTGGCTGTTTGTATATCGATGATTAAAATCGGTTAATTTGAGGCGAGTCGTTATCTGTTACGTTGTCGTCGGTGCGCGTAAGTCTCTCCGTGCCCGATCAGCAGCGCTCTATTAAAATCACACTTGATTAGATCTCGGCGCGGTTTAATTGAACACTCCATTCGCGGTATGCGCGCCTGGTACTCGGCCCGCCGTCCAAGCAAGAGCGCTCTACAAAAACCTTTCTTTTTGCTCAGTCCCGTCGTTCGCCCGATTCCTTTTTGAATTTTTTTCCTTTTGTCCCTTTTGTTGGAGTTTTCATATCCTTCTGTTTTCCGGTTGGCTTAATTTTAATTTCGATGCAATGACTTTTGTTCCGTTATGCTTTTTACGTATTCGTGTGAAAGTTGCAAAGTATATTCGCATGTTATAATATATTATGTAAATATATATAATATATATTTTTAACTTGTACTAAGAAATTTTTGTAGTTATTAGTTTTGTAAGAATTACTACATACGTATTTAATAAAAGTAATGGTTTTAAGAAATGAGTAGTTGCGTACTTGCTAAGCAAACATGCTACATCATAGGTCACACTTTTGCGTCAAGCGGGCAAAGCTTGTAGACAAGCACTGGTCTGAACTAAAAAAAAAAAACGAATAATGTCATTGAAGCCTTGTAAAGAGAATTGTCATTAACATTTGGAATTTATGAGCTCCCGATGAAATGAGTCTCGCACTTCTGTTTTCATTTCTAATTATAAAGATCACTATTATGTCTTCTATAAAGGCTATTAGTTTAAATTTTTTGACATTGAGCGCGTTTTATTGGGTACATGCGAGATGGATAGAATATTTATCGAGGGGTCGAGAGATCACGGCGCCGCCGCCCACTGCCAATTTGCTGTGCGTTCGCCTGTGGCGTCTAGGGTTGTCACATAATTATGTATTCGCTAAAAAGTTAAATTTCAACTGGTTAAAAGTATGTATGAGATGTTAACAGTTTTAATTATAATTGGATTTGTCTATTATAAAAGTCAACTATGAATGAAAGCGTAAAGTGTAATGTAGAACCGTGTCAGTATTTTTAATACCATTAAGAGTATAACACAAAAATAACAAAGACATGCACAGAAAACAGAAAAATGTTAAAATCGTACAAAGGTTCGTGGGTTATTTCTCCCAGTATAATTGCCAACCCTATAAGCACCGCACCGAATGCTCGACTCCAAGACGTGTTCTCAAACTAAACGCTATGCTAATGTAATGGGGCTCCATTTAATCACGGCCCACGGGCAATTTCAAATTTTCAATGAGACGTTTGTAGTGACTTCATTTGATGAGATTATTTTGCGTTTAAATCGAATGAATTGGGGAATGTTACCTCGTGCACGGATATTGCTGAAATACATATTATTGCCGCAGACCATCAACTTCAGTATGATAAAGCTAAGTGGGTATTTATTTCCAGGTATGTACATAAATATTTTGTTACTCGAACATGAATTCTCGAAATAAAATAACTTTACATCACGCCTGTAATCCCCGAAGGAGTAGGCAGAGGTGTGTAGTACATTCCTACGATTCACCAGTTATCCCACGTTCCACGTTACGTCCCATGGAATAGGCGGTGAGTTTATTGCCATATACCAGGCACAGAACCAAATTCGAAGTCACTACTAGAAGTTCTATATTAGTAAAATCCTATAGTAGGTACCCGACCCGGGATTTGAATCCAGGACCTCCCTCTCGAATTGAACTCACGACATTTTAGATAACTAACCGTCAAATTAAATTGTCTCATTACATAGAAAATTGCACATATCGTAAAGATAATAATTACTTACTTGGAAATAAAAAAATCACGTTAAAATTAAACCAATTAGTTCTTCAAGTGATGTCAGACATTAAATGCACCTATTTATCTTTTTTACTGTGAAAAGACATTATCTTAATTATCTACATGACAAAGGAATGTCGTGTAAAGGTTTTTTACTGTAATTATAATGATAAAATACCTAATAACTTGATTAATGCATCAATCACAATAGCATTCCATCACAACACATACATATACATACATACAATATGGACAAATCTTATAAATATGGCTATACATCTTTTTATAAAAATTCATAAAAATGTAACACCGCGCCTTTATGTCTGATGGGGTAGACAGACGACTATAGTACACTCCCCACCTCTCACCAGTTACGTTTACATCGCATGGAATAGGTGGTGAGCCTGTTGTCATACACCGGCCATAGTTCCCGATTACGAGTCACTATTGGAAATTTCTGCTAAAGAATTTAAGTCAGAAAAATCCAATAGTACCAAACCCAGGATTTGAACCTGGAGCTACTCGACCAACAGTCGCGCTTGCAATCACTCGACCGACGAGGCTGACATTGTGGTTATTTAATAAAAATTAAAACTCTCAATCACGCAATAAAATACTCACAATCAGTCAATTAAGTTTGCTAAAGTCTATAGTTTACGGTTACAGTCTGTATAAATTACGAATGTAGCGCAACCCCACGCTGAATATTTTACGCGAGAGATACAAAACGGTAAACAAACGCTTCGGAGCGCGATGTTTATTTATGTAAAATCATTTGTTTCAAAGTTTGAAACATGTGTTCATTGATGACGGTCACGCCCGCTACGTCGCTGCACCCGCGCACGTGACGGACACGATATTGTGTACGACTTTTGTCGAGTTTTCATAAGATGACACAATAACCTTCATATTGAATAACTACACATAAATGAAGAAAAAACTAGCTTCTTTTATCCGCTACAGACTGTCAATTTAAATGCTACATTATAATATATTAAACGAATATACGTACGTTAATGTTTAACATTTTATAAGTGCTCACGCAACGCGTCATACGTTTACCAGTCAATTTACGTGCGTGTCTCAGACGGGCGCGGGTCGTCTTTTCGCTCCGGCAAACCGGTAAGCGAGCATGTGTTGTGCGAGCGAGCTGGTAGCCAGATCGTAAATCACTGTACGCGGCGGTAATGCGTAGATAACAGCTCTCTCATTTGTTTTCCCATTTCCCCGGAGAAATTTCTCGGCGACATTACCGAACCGCGTGACGTAACGAGCAATTACCACGAAATCTTACAATTTCATAAGCTCTCGGCTATCGCACTTTGTTCTACACAAAGGACCATATTTTCTCATTATCTTTCGTAAATAAAGCTTTTATGTTTGCTCTACAAAGCGATGAATAGCTTTGTGAATATCTTTTGCAGATTCATAAAAAATTATGACAGCGGACCGTACAATGTAACTTTATTGGTGTTTAAAATGTTTCTGACGCAAACAAAACGCTTTATTAGATAATGGCTACTTAAGATAATTGCGTAGTGTATCTTGCGGAATGTAATTATTCATAAGCCGCAGTTCGCTAATTGTTTCGGTTTAATACACGAGAAGGACTGGCAGAAGCGGCGTAGGTCTGAGCACGCCATCTCGCTTGATTAAGGCCAATTACAGTGTTCACGCGATCACACTGGCGGTGCGCGAATAACCTGCTTTTTGGAGTGAAGCGTCTCTTCCCGCGACGTGCCATTACTATGTTGGGATCAGCGGGGTCTGGCAATGGCATACTTGAAGAGCTGCTATAACAATAAGCCAACACATATACTTTTTGATAAGCACAATTTGTGTTTCGTGATTGTGTTTATAAAAAAAGTCTTCTCACAATTAGTAGAAATCAGAAGGCTACGTATGGAGAGTGTCTATGCATAGGATCCCAGAACTGTGATAGTGGAGTTCTACCAGTCATGTCCTAACGAGAAAGGTCTGTTACATTGATAAACTATTTTACCTTAAGTCATTAGCCAGGAGATGCCAGCAGCTAGTCAGGAAATATCACCTGACCTGTATGGTTACTCCGATATTTAATCTTAAAATTCGTTGGAGTCAAACGTTTTTGTAAATATTTGAACGCGAGGTTGCCAAGATGAGAGGCGAATATCTAAACCTATAGTGTTTGAAAACATGCAATTGGCATATATCTATATAAAATTCAGCAGTAGGTAGTACGTGTGTATTTTATTGAAAGTCTAAAAATTAAGTTTTTCAACACTTGTCACACTTTTAAATGTCTTTTTGTTTGCACACAAGGAAACAGATTTCTATTTTAAATTAAATGTATCAAGTGTCATTTTACGTATGAATGTAATAGATTAATTTAAAATTTTATAATATTTGCTATTCATAAATTGTCACCGACGATATAATCACAGCGATTGTCGATCACATGTACTGAAGAGTTCGATATCTCATACGTCAGATACCAATGGGATTATGCGTGTCGTATATCATCTAAGTTCAATTTAAAATACGATACGTCATCTGATGTCTTGTGAGTTTATTTAAAACATATGATAATGCGAGCCCCGACACGATGTTTCGTGTTCCGATAAAACGCCCTGAACGCCCACTTATCGGATACAATGCGGATATAAATCGACTGAGATTCTCATCATATTTAACCATACCGACTACAAAACAAGACGCCATCTTTAAGACTAGTGCGTCATTAATTTTCTACAAAGAAAACATGTTTTTCGACAGTACAATAAATAGTACATTTCATTTTGTTTTCCAGCATATTTTAAATATTCGAGAAAGTTCTTTATTATTCGTCAAAATGTTAGTACACAACGATGTTCGTAGCTCGGCAAATAATCGGACACAACGAATTTTATTATTTCTATATTGTAACAATCACTTATTCGATTGATTGGTTAAAAATCAATCGAATACAGCGATCGGTTGTACCAGGGTGGCATGAGCGCGCAGAAGCACTGCCGTACGAAGCCACGAAGGTCGACGACGAAACTAGTTTGGCGGGACGCCGCAAGGTGCCGGCGGCCAGGTTAAGTTCACTACATTACCATCATCGTCCGCCCTTTCAAGTCTGCTTATCGGCGGGCTAGGCGATTTAAATGTACCTATTCAATTGTACCGTGAAGTCCCTACGGCGCTTCTCGGCCTGTTACAACGTGGCAATTCAACGTGCATAAGGCGTCGATATCATTAGTACGCGATACTCTTGCGTTATTTTATTTATTTTGTTGTACTTGTGAGCGTCCACCAGAAAGATGACATTTAAGTTAACGTCCTTCTCATCACTTTAATAATGCCCGATTCCAACTGAAACAGTTTGTTTTGTTATTTCATTAACCTTTAAATGTACAAAGCAACAAAGTTACAAAATAAAGTCTATTTGCAAGTCTTATCCTACAGATAATGTTATTTCCAACGATTATATTAATTGGAATTTTCTTACTATATAAACTACCTTTGTTTCCTATCGCCACGGCCCTTTTTTCGAGAGAATATAACGGATAACAATCACTTTGCTCATTTCGATTGTTTTTAAATAAAAAATCAGTGTTCACTAATATGGTTAGGATGGCTCTTAATATTTATTTAATTCAGAAATATGAGAAACTAAAGACTGCCCCGTTGGTCAAGTTGTTGCATAGCGGGACGGCTGATCCCGAGTCCTGAGTTTGAATCTGGGGTTGGGCACTACTGGATTTTTCTAAATTAGATTTTCTAGTAGTCTGTTAGTCTGAATCTGTGTTAGATTTATGGCTCATCACTTATTCCATTGTAGGTTATAACCATAAGTAAGGAAATGTGGAAGTGTAGATAGTATACTCCTCTGCTTACCTCTTTGAGGATTATAGGCGTGATCTTACGTATATTTAAGAATTACTAAACACTTTTATTAATAATGAACCAAAGCTGTATTTGGTTGTAAAAAATATATTTCTCGGGTATTTAACGAATAAATCTATAGTACAAGAATAATACTTAGTGCCAAACATTACGGCCTGTCAGATTCCCGCGTCTCGCTGCGTAGGGTGTCAGCGAGAATTGGAGGAGCACGGCGGAGGGGTGCACTCCCTCCCGACCCTGCGGTCTGCGCGCTGCGGCAGTTCAGTGCTACGTTTGTAAGCGAAACATTGTACGAAGCGTTACAAAAACAGTCGAATGCGGAATAATTTGTTTATACTCTTACTTAGTATTTATTTTCTCATTTCTTTTTTGTTACTGTTAGTTTCACTGAAACATTTACTTTTTGGTGATAATGCATCGCGGCCGGTTTAACGTTTTAAGTGGCCAGACTTAAATAAGGGTCGCATGATGTGTTGACTTCTATGAAGAAAGAAATTCAAGTCTTCATACGATCTGAAGGCGGCACAAAAGCGAAGCTTAGCAGCAAGTGGCGTTGCAGAGAGAACTGTAAGGAGTATTTCCATGGACGCAAATTACTTAGGCTCAACTATGTCTATAGAATTCTGCACACTGAACAAGAAAAGATCTGAGAAAAGAAGACATACGGGAATCTTGGAACAGAATATTATGAAAATGTGTGTACACAACTTTTACATCAAAGAGAATGAATCGCCGACTGCAGCTGGGCATTTGAAGAAATCAAAAACTAATACCAAGTTTAAAGGACCTCTAACGAGTCTCCGGCGTTTTATCAAGAAGCTGGCTTTGAAATGGAAAACAAAAGAGGATAGTAGAATGGATTTGATAAAATATAGCGACATGAGTATAGCGCGATATAAATACCTGCGAAAAGCTATAAGATACAGGATAGAGAAAAGGCTCCCAATGTTGATAGTCTTTTCATATATAAATTCCTCACATATGACCTCTAACTCGGGTGATATTGAAAAAGCCAGGTTCAATAAAAATATTCTCAGAGGTCCAGGTCAAACTGTTGTTATTGTACATGCTACATTCAAAGAAGATCTTGTACCCGGTGCGCTTTTAAAGGTTAAGAAATGTATAATGTCTGGTGGCAATCACAATAACTTAAATGACGAAATGTACGAAAAATGTATGAACGCACATCTATTACCGAATCTTCATAATTGTGTAATGCTTATGAGCAATGCCGCCTATCAGAACGAATTGGAGGATGTAGCGCCGTCATCAAATGCGAAAAAGTCGGGTATAGAATTGAGGCTTGCGGAAAGAAACATACCATTTAATTCCTCAATGTGGACACCAAAAACATACAAATTGTTTTATTTGACTAAAGGAAGATTTAAAAAGTACACAATGTTCTGTATTTTAAAAGAAAGGAATTATATATTTCCTCGTCTTCCACCTCACAATCCGGACTTCAACTTGGTTGAGGTAGACTCGCCAGTTTTTAAAGATTATGTTACGGCAAATGATGTAACTGGTGATTTCATCGTCACCATGCAACAACCTGAAGATAAAGAAAATGCAAAGGCATTAAACGAATGGACTGCTATGCTATGTAACGACAGAAATATGGAAGCTAAATATAGAATAGCGTCATTGATAGATGCATTAATTGAGGCATTTAGTATATATGTCAGTAAAAATGAATTGGACGAGGATATGGAAAAATTTGAACTAGATGACAATTCCTCAGGCGAGGAGAGTACCTACCTACAACTGTAGAAGTGATTTAATTGGAAGGTGCAAAATAAATGCATAATAAATAAATTTACGTACGTACGTTACGTAATTAATAACGTCTTTTATTTAAATTTATAAGGTCATATAATATATAATATATAATATAACTGAGTATATAACTGAATAATATTTCCGTTAATCTAAAACTCTGTTAAATTATGTGGAAAACGTATCATAAAAAGTTATGTTTTCTAACTATTAAATATAATATTAGTTAATATAAACAAATTAGAAAATGTTCCTGACACAACGAATAAAGTCAGGAGTAAAGTCATACCTAATCATTAATTAGGCGCTCAACAGAAGCTCGCGTGATTCCAGAGTAGCCCTGGGTTCAGAGCGGCTATAAAGTTAGGTCGCTAAACTTTAGTTTAAGCGTGCTTCTAAAACTTGTATTACATTATTTAATAAAATTGTAACTTGCCGACTATTCTTCTTTTCCACATTAATTTTTCCCTTGTCAAGAAAATCCATTAAAATAAGTTAAGTAGGCACACATAAGCAAAAGAATTCAGTAAATGGATTGTAAGACAAGTAATTAAGTAGGTATGTATATATAATATACATAGTAAATCCCTAACAAACGACAATCGGATACCAGGCTAGCATGACAATCGAGTAGGTCGTGTTCGTGTAGTGTGGTTGGTTTCGATAGCCAATGTGAGGAGATGACGTAAGTTTTTAGCAGCGCTCTGTTCACGTATCGTTTAACAAGATAATAACGGTGTTCCGTGACATAAAATTGCCAGTGTCGATTATTCATATACGCTGTATTTAATTGACAAGAGCGTTTAGAGATAAATGTTTTTAACTTTTAAAATATCTATCCATTACCTTTATAAACACGCAGGTGCTTATTATTATTGATAAATTTTACGTATTCATTTAGTGGGCAAGTTCTTATAAAATTAAAGTTTGTAAGTTCCTCTGCAGTCAGAGAACGAATCACGAAGAAGTTCTTATAAAGCCAATTTCTACAATTAATTCAATGGTAGTTTCAACTGTATAGATAATGATACTTATAAAATAGTAGAAAGTGAATCAATGCTAAATAGCTATTCCGAGAACGGCCCTGTTCGTCGTAAAACGTCATTAAGGGTGATTTTTTAGCAGAATGCTGCAAAAGCCAGTCAACGTCCATTCCTGTGAGTGCAGCTAAATGTTTTAGTCTCTTTTCCGAGTTAGAATTTAAAGTAGACGCTGCAACAAGTTCAGTAACATCGCTTTAACTGAGTACTTTGTAAAAATTGTTCATGTAGAGCCTTTTTGAAATAAGATTCTTTGATGTGTAACGCTTTGATGGAAGCAAAATATTACAAAACACTGAAAGGAAATGGAAAGGCAAAATGGTACTTTTAGAATAAACAAGTTACATTGTCATTAGTCACTCATATTGTGATCTTAAATTAAATATTAGTCGCGAATGTCTGAAACACAAATATGTAATATATTTGACGGGCGTGTATAACGAGAATGATAAATATAAAAGAAGCATATCAGGTCTCTAAGGATAAAAATATTGGGCACTCGATGTTCTCTGTCTATCCAGTTAGGGACCTGGCGTGGTTTAATAAGAATAATAATTGGCAGGAAATAGTATTTATTGCTTATGGCTATTCAAGATAAAGAAACAACCGCGACAACAAGAAGGATGTGACAGCGATCATTTATAGTACACTGGTCAGGCTGTTAGAGAATTATTTCACACACTTTAGAAATACACACACTTTAGAAATCTTGACACGTTTTAATTGTTTCGCTTATAACCACTACCTTTGTTTGTAGCACTAAGTATGCATACAAGAGTATCGGTGTGGTTTTAACCTAGGTTGGTTATTTCGTTTAAAAAATTTGAAATATGTATATTGCATACCTTTAGAAAAAATTTCCAAGTATGTGTGTACCTTTATGAACCTAGTATTAAACAACTTCAGAGGTTTATTTGTCTTATTTTGACCATCAAGCTAAAAATATTTTTTATTATGTGTATTATTAACAGAGGCGTCATATGTTATTATTTTTAATTGCAAAATTCTAGGTGTCAAAAATTGCAAGTATTTAATTCATTATTAAAATAAATAGCAATTACAGAGTAGGTACTGTTGTGGCTTTTACTGGCTTCGCAAGTCGTGTTACCGACGCCGGAGGCCATTAACATTCCTTCGTACCTCTTCCTCAAATTGAAATATTGCCACTAGCTATCACCCTACGAAGACCCAGCACATAGCCCAAGGCTTCATACATTCAAGAAGTTCCACTGAGTATAGAGATACCCAACAGTAGAAAAACAATTCGATGAAGCCAATGTAAAATAAAAATGCAGAATTTATAAAGTCGCGTGTACGATTCTATTATGAAAGAATGAACAGATTCATGTTTTATTCACATATTTCATTCCGCCGCAGCAAGAACACATTTTATTTTCACAGTTCTATAAACAATCACAGTTACATTTTTTAAAAAGCGCGGAATGATTTTATTTCGTTTCGAATAAACGAAAATAGTTTTATTTGTAACAATGAGAAAAAAAATATAGCCGTTATTTTTTAATTTTATTATTGCGTATACGGTTGTTTTCTTTTGATACTGTAAACGCGAATAAAGTCTGACTTTAACCGATCCATTTACATCAATATTATTTATGGATTTTGATTTATTTCTAGGAAAGTGCACCGGCTATTTTGAACAATATTTAAAGTTAAGCCTTGTTAATATTTTCCATACTCGTTTTACACATTAAAACAAGTATGGAAAAGACTACAATAATCGATTGCCGAAAGAACGTTGTCGGACGTGACTAATATCTTAATATCGAATGAAACAAAACAAATTCAAACAGCAAAGCAGCGTCAGGATAAAAGTTAAGGTAGAACGCTAATTACCTACTCAAGTAGTGGGTGTTTCTAAGAATACGAATTCGTTCCGAGTTGCCAACGCAATTAGACTCGACAGTGAAACCACACCTGTACGGAGCTATTTGATACGATACATATCTAATTCATTAACACTTTTGCTTGCGAATGTACCGTATGTTGATACTTATATTATGTAGTGTCAAAGTTTGCAACAAATCTATCGCAGCTCGCCATCTTTTGTTTCGGTTCGTAATACCGGACGTATGTAATAAATACATTGAAACTGCTACATCGCTTTGGAATGAATTAGTTTTTATACACTCCGTTTTAGTTAGAGGGTTTCTATTTTATCTGCACTAAGTACAGTTAAGAACAAACAATTGGCATTGGCACGACTCGACGCGTAACACACTCATAGTTGTGTGTACAATCGTCATGAAAATATTATATTACGTACAGTTATCACGATACTGGAACGGTATATTGTATTCTTTACTTCTTGATCTAGAAATAAATATAAACCACGAACTAATTCTTGTGGTTACAAAGTGTAGTATTGGAGTTAGAAGCTAACCATAAATTAGCTTATAACTAGCCGCTATAAATTAGCTTATAACTAGCCGCTATAAATTAGCTTATAAACAGCCGAATATATTAAACAAAACTATAAAAGCAAGTTTAATTTTTATTAGTTTTTAAAAACATATACACATCATATTGATGCATAGTTTAAATAGTGTGATAATGTCACAGACAATTTGTGACATCCATTTTGTAGTAATATAGTTTTATTATTACATATAAAATGATTTACTGCTGTGAGACTTTTGCAATATTTCGTGTAAAACACACGTTCCTATTTATAGCAGTTCTGAATGAAAATACCTTCGAAGTTAATTCAATATCTTTCGACCGATATACACATTGGCAACTTTACTTGAAATTTTTAACTGCAAAACCCGACAACGTTACATATATTAAGCAAAACGACATACTTTTAATGGCGAGCTCTTTCAATATCAAACCAAATTTTACTCTTCAATAAACCCGTGCTAAAAAGAGAATGATCGGAAACGTAAAGATGCCGGATATCGGCCTGAACACCCTAAATAGATTAAGTGGGGATAAATCTCGCTGCCACCGAACACCCTAAGCCGGTTATAAGCGGTTAGAGACTTTAGTAAAAGCTAAATGACATCCACATTTTGTATCGCATGAAATTAAATGATTGAGTTTTTTAGGCATTTATAAACTAACAATTCTTATGACAACATACAAATATACAATTTTTTGACACAAATACGGGTTTCTAGAACAAAGTGTGTTTAACAAATATGTATAGAAATAGTGTCAAAGTAATAAAGTTAATGGTTCTATCGATCTTTTAAAAAATTGTCGACAAAC
>DWDT01002131.1:0-14285 GCA_018245595.1 Microceris scylla | reverse complement strand
GTTTGCCCAGTATCTAGTGTTTTCTAAGCAGACTCACTTGGAAGACGTTAATACAGTGTGATCATAGTGTATTGGATGTTGCTCTTGTTCGCTTACCCAATTGCTCGCCCACATTATTTAACTTAAAAGGTTTCCTCATAAACTCTTGTTGTATTTGTATCCAGAAAACATACATATGGGAGTGTACTACACTCCTCTGCTTTCCTCTTTGGATATTATAGGCGTAATGTTACGTTTTTAAATAAATATTACATCCTTCGCCATGAATTCGGTTTCGTTACCGAACAGTTATTACGTATATACTCCATATAAAATGGTATGTCTGAGTGGACGTTTGCTTTACGCACAGTGTAACAACCATTTGCGGATAGCTTGTCTTGTTTGGGTGTCTTATTGTTTGACTGTTTACTCGCTCATAGTTGCAAATCCACGAAATTTGATTCAAGTCATCGGGAGGAGTGGGCGTTGTAATTAAATTGTAACTGCTAAACTCCATCGTTTAACGATAGCTATGTTTGTTTACTAATAACTTTTAGTTGCGTATAATTGAATATATAATTGAAGGACTTTGTAGTTACTTTCGTATTTGAGGTTGAGCAAGTTCGAGAGCTAAAGTAATATATTTTTTAATTTGGTTTTGTCTTTTTATATTAAAATAAAGGCAAAAAATCTATGTATAAGCGTACCCACCTCAATTTCTTACAGCTGGTTGTTAAAATTCATATTACGTCAAAATTGTATTTAAACGTATCATAAAGCTTCTTTGTGGAATTTATTCATTATAAATGAGTTCAAAAGAAATCTTGGATGCTCATTTTCAGTAAAAAAGATGAAACGAAATCTTTAAGCGTCTGAACATTGCAATCAAAGTTTTTCTATGAAATGTAAAAGATTTATTATGTTGTTAAATAACTTGATAGCGAAAATTATTGTTTTAAAAGTATTATTGTATAAGAGTAATGTATACAATTACATACAATATAATATTTAGGTTATAATATGTTAACAGACGAACTTTCGTCTCTACGTTTAGGAACGCCAAGGATATAGTTCAAAAATTATAAATAAACATATACGAACGATGCATGTATATAACCTTTTCTCATTTGAAAAGTTAAAAGATTACGATATTTGTTATATGAAAAGACAACACGTTGAACAATGTACCCAATATGGCTTGTGATGTGAAATTGCGTATACTTGAATAGAGAACTGTATGATAAATAGAATAGAGTACAATATTAAAATGTAATATAGTGTATTAAAATGTACGTTGGCGTGCTCTTGGAGAGGCCGATGTCCAGCAGTGGCTGATGATGAAACGAATGACAGTAATGTAAGGCTGGAGATTCATTTTTAATGTAATGTATTCTTATTTATATTTCGTTCTTTGTTGAATTGTATATATATGTACATATGTATGTTATAGGTATATATAAAATATCTATACATAGAAACGTATTATGTACTTTTCGTTTATTATTAAATGTCCACGGACAATGTTATTCATATATGTATATGTTTGATTCATTACTTAAACATTGATAAGAATTTTCTCAATATTTAATTATTAGTGTAACTAGTATTCAGGTATACCAGGTCTTTATTTTCCCGTAAATAGGTAGAAATGTCGAGTGGCAAAGTACGAACGCGAAAAAATAAAATGTATTCGGCCTACCGAATCAACAATGTCATTAACCCCCGTAGTGTGGCAATCAGGGAGTAAGTGGGAATTTCCGCGTCGTTTGGTACAGCTCCCAGCTAAATGTTAAGAGCCCACCAGTGGAAGTGCCGCCCGCGTTGCGACACACGGCCCCAACTCTAACATACTATTAAAATCATCTAATGTGTATTACTACTATTATATTGTCACACCAAGTCTCTTACTGGGTAAGCAGAGGGTACGAAGTTCCAATTATCTGTATCCTTGAGAACCAGACATGCTTATTTTCGTTTATGTACAAAATGAAATGTTAAAAAAATGTTAACTTATAAAAGGTGGATAAATGTAAACGAAAGAATAGTGCGTAAATATTACGGCACACATTTTACTATCACGTCATCATCATCATTATTTCGATCTTAAAAAGACAGGTGGTAGCGACTGGATGAGATCTGCTCAGGATAGGGTGTTGTGGCACACCTTTGGGAAGGTCTACTATCAGATTGTTATTTTATTGTGACGTCAGTTTACTGTTTGTAGTGAAGCTTACAGTTTATTTATGTGTTTACATTTGTGTACCGTCTATGAGTTTCCATTAAACCATTAAACCTGTACAATTGTTGTGAGTGTTCGTATGTCACGATTTAATATATGGGGCGATAGTTCCGTTTCTAATTAAATGCGTCTGTACTGTCGGAGGCGGCGCGGGCTGGTTTTATAAACATTTGTTTGAAAAAGGATATTTTGAACTTTACACATTTTATTTAATATGTAACAACGAAAACTTAACATTACGCCTGTAATCCCCGAAGGGGTAGACAATGGAGAGTAAAACACTTCCATGTTTCACCAGTTACGTTCACGCTCGTATTTAATTAATATGTGCTATTTTAAAATAAAACGGATAAAATTAAATGGTGATGTAGAAATGATAATAATATTTAATATAAATGAATGCCTATAATAACTTGTAATATATGGATGTATAATATACAAATTGCCTAAGTGGTTGAATGGTTGTAAATGTGACTACTGATCCCCGGGTCAGATACTATTAGATTTTTCTGCCTTGACATTTCTAGCAGTGGCTCGGAGTCTGAATTAGTTAGTGTCTTTTTTTAATATATCCAATGGTTTTAAATAGTTTTACAGGTAACATATGCAAATATTTTATGTTAATTTAAATCCTAGTGTTCATATTTTAATTTTACTAAAAATTTAACGTACGTATGTATATCTAATTAAAATCGAAATACTTTAAACGTATTACACTCCTGTGCCTACCTCTTCGGGAATTATAGGCGTGGCGTTACGTTTTTCTTTACTTTAAATGTACACTCTTTAATAGTGTTACTAATGTGAATTCCGCTGTACGTGAATTATCATAACCGAAAGAATGTACTTAATTCGTGTATATTTGTTTCAGTAATAAACAGTTTTGCGTATTTTCGAAGTACAATGAAATTTTTAGTACAGGGAAAAACGTTCGCGCGAAAACGTCACGTGAGCTGGAACCGTATTTAACCAATGAAACTTTAACTTTTTTATTTTCACGTACGAAAATTCGCTTTAAATAAACAAACTTCATCGAAGAGTTTACTCCAATTTATATTGACAGAGCTTTCTGTGAAGTTTTAAACTTTTGTAGTTATACTAAAAAAAATGAATCACGCTTGTAATCATAAGAAGTGTGTAGGCAGAAGTGTATACAGGTTTTATGAAAATAAAATTGGGATGCTTCGTTGGTCGAGTGATTGCAAACGCGACTGCCGATCAGGAGGTCGTGGGTTCAAATCTCGGGTCGGGCCGGGAGTTTTCTAATTTATTATATCTATTAGTTACTCGGAGTCAGGATCCGTGTTCGGTGTATGGCGATAGGCTCCACAGCTATTGCGTGCATAATATATTTTGTAGTAAAAAATTGCAAAAATCCTTGTACATATGCACTAAGCAACTTTAATTTATTATATTAATTCTATACGTAATATATTATAATATAGTTTTGATCCTAACTGAATACAGAAAAATTACTAAATGGAACTATTCCTACCAATGAATTTTACATGTTCGTAACATTATATGTAAAACTCGTCGACAGCTATAAAAAGTTAGGACTTCGTAGCATGAAAAAGTTCACGTGGCAAGTTTAAACAAGTTGTTAATAAAAGATTACAACAAATTGCTCGTAACCGTTATGCAATCATTTTAATTACAAGTTAAATAATAAATGTGAATGGCGTGCAGTGGCGTGCGTGGCTTTTCAACGGCGGAACAAAGTCGCCGCGCAACAAGTGACGTTGCGTCGTCCCGTCAGGAGGCTTCTAAGATAGAACCCTTTTCCTTACACACACAATATATGTATATTACCACTACAAAACTCGAACAATACTTTGTTAACTTATTCTAAGTAGTCTAAAAAGTTGTACTCAACCTGATATTTAATTCGTTACATCTTCAATTCTTTAACAAACTGTCAATATGAGTTTATTTACTTACCGCCACTTTTAAAGAGAATAAGGCGGACCGGCGCATGCGTGGTACAAAAGGGTGTTGAGGGGGAGCAGGACAGTGGACAATGTTTCTCGCTCCTACCAATCGATTAGTCGCATGACGATAGCGGCTTCTTAAATGCAGATGTGTCGTACACCAACGTCAGTCGGTTAGTGGTGGCCGCCTGGACCACTCCACTATGGGCCTGGCGGTCCGATGTTCACGTTGTCCTTTGTAGTGATCGTATCCGTAGGCCGGCCTTAACCGCTCACACTTGAATGTGATAAATATTTGAGAACTGTTGTCTTAACTGTCAATGAAATATTTCTATTGCATACAGACATTAAATTAATTTTACGAATTAAAAACACTCGTAAAGTGTTAAAAATGTAAAGAACTAAATGAAGTGAACAAAGGAGGAATTTACAAAAGAAAGGTAAATTTAGCAAATAATACAAATATTAAAAATCTTATTTTAAATTTGTATAACGGGGGAAAATTATTTGTTGACATAAGATATACCCGGCGTGGAGTGCAATGTTTTGATTTTGTTTTTAGTACATTTTGACTTTGATTGCGATCATCACATCATATTTCATTTCATTTGCTTAAAATATACGAACTTTCAGTAATCATACATTTTGTTTATCACATATTTTTTCACTCATTGACTCGCGGACCAATACGGCATACACTATCCTTGCTTTTTGATTTTTTGACTTTGCGGTGGTGTCAAATCCACAATCAGGGCGTGAATCATTTTTTAAAGATATTTATTTTAAGATGTAACGTAAATTTTTTCAGCTTCAGGTAAACAAACGTAGTCATAGATATATTTAAAAATAACTGCTACAATTGCGCGTAGCAAATTAATTATATCCCTTTAAATGATAGCGGTGAACTAAAAAAAAAACGTTCGCTTTTTAAAATTTATTATCGAAAGCTTTCAAACAAATTAGAACGAATAACATCCCAAACCAATTACATGTGCGCCTGACAAATTAATGGATGGGATAATTAGTCGCGCTACGTTCGTAGCGATCTCGTAGGCGTTCGTAAGACAACACTTGTATATATTCAGTAACATCTGTTATATTGACACTTGTAGGGAACTGTCAATCTTAGCTGTCCCGCCAGATCTTTATGGGACAGGCAGAGAGTATCATATACCAAATATAACTATCATTGCAAATCTTAGTTTTGACTAACAATAATTTCGTAGCCAAGTTACGAATGTAATTATTTATAAATTTTATATAACGCTTGGCACGTGGTGCCGTGTAGATATATCGAATTATAATGACGTTATTGGCAATATTTTTTTATTGCCAAACAAATTCCGTTTAGACGTTATACGTGCGCCTTCTCCAATTTTAGGGTATCGTATTATTTATGATCGAAACTGCTGACAATCGCACGTGGTGGCGATCTAACGGCTTTATAGCAACATGAACGTTCTGGGTTCACGTTTATTAAATATTTTCAACAGAATTTATTATCAATCTGTCGTAGGGAATCTTTGCTTTTTATCATAAAAAATCTTAATTTTTTAATCCAAAAAAAACTACAATATTTTCCTTTTAAATTTAACATCTATTTAGTGCATGTTTATTAAATCTGTTCTACAGCATTTATTATCAACCGCATACTTCAGCATTTATTATGACGCTTACTAACTATTCCATGGGACGTAAACGTAACTGGTGAAACGTAAAAATGTACTACACTCCTCTTCTGCCTACCCCTTTGGGGATTACCGGCTTGATGTTACGTATTATCAACGGTAGCGTAAATAATCTTTTCTTGGTTGTCATAAAATTACTTAATTTTATTAATACAAATAAGTTATAATATTTTGCTTTTAACTTCTATTTAGTGCACGTTTGTTAAATATTATCAGGAGAGTTTCTTATCAATGTAACGTAAGAATTTTTTAGTTTTCAAAACACTTAATTTTATATAATGTAACATCATGCCTCTAATTCCACGAAGGAGTAAGCAGAGGTATAGTATTACACTGTACGTTCTCACGTTTCACCATTTATGTTAATCTTAGTATGATAATAAATAACGTTATTTTTCTTTTAAGTCTGCCGTATGTTTTGATTTCTATTATAAAATTTAAGTGAAATAAAAACTCCCCGAAAATGTGTAAAGAGGTTTTTTCTACGTTGTTTTTCACGTAAGTAAGTACATTGTTTTTCGTTACCAATACGTTGTTTATTTCGATCCCAAAATGAGACTAATCAGAGTGAGTAAATTCTAACAGAATCCATTGCAAAGTAAGGTTAATTTTGTTTTGCAATATATTTCTGCAATATATTGCCTAACAGCTTTAACTGATTAACTGTTTATTGGTATCGTATGTTATTGTTTTTATGCACCCGTGTATAATTGATTTTTTAAAGACTACTTTATGTCCTATATATATATATATACGGTCTTTAACGAGGTTCTGCTTAATAATTTCCTACGAAATCTTTTTCAAAATTGGTATTTCCTATTAACACTGTTCGAAGTCAGGAAAATTAAATACAAAGATTCATACAAACTGTTGTTGTGTAGTAGGTACATTGCAGAACTGATAGCCAACTGGAGAGGTAATATTTCTCGGCATCATTATTTCTATTGTGTATATAATGAACATGTAATATTTAAGATATAAGTAAGTAATTAAATAAATTTCGTCTTGTTTCTATTCCTTCTTTAAAATTATTAAAGTTCTCTTTTAAATGTTTCCGGCCGTGAAAATTATTCTTGCTACGTATTAGTGGTCAACGCATGTCAATAACAAAGAATATAAAAAAATCATCACTTCTACTGATATTCTCTTGATGCAGTACTTCTTAAAACCCAGGGGCCTCTCCATCAACGAGGCAGTATATTACTATCTACCTTACCGTAATAATACGTCCAAGCCTTGTCTGTTTCATTATCGACTCACGAACGATATTAGTTCTGGATTTTTTTCAGTATTCAGAAGTAGGTGGATGTGTCCTGTATATATTGTCGGTTCCATTGTTATCTTTCGATATTTAAGTAGATGTATAAGTCAGGTTTAATATTAACTATTTGGACTATATGTTACTGTATTGTAAGTACATAAATGTATCTACATTCTTTCTAAGTTCAAAGGAAATGTTTGATCGGATAAGACCGTGATCTTTCCTCAACACACTGTTCTCCAAAGAATGGAGTTTCATCCACATAAACCGGATTCTTGGCGGTGCTTCACGTTGGGCATGAATTGTGAAGCGTTTTTCCTTCTGGATATTTGGCGGAAGGGCATAAGGTTGTGCGATAACGGTCGTAAAGGAGGGCCAAATTAATCCAGAGAGGCTTCAAACACTTCTGTAACGAAAATATCTATAGGCGTTGTTAACCACGTACGTATCAATAGCATCTGCAATAGTCTAGAGAATCTGCTAGCAATCTGTTTTTTGATTTCTATGTAATACATGTAACGTAATTTCACGGCTGTAATCCCCGAATGAGTAGGAAGACGAATGTAGTAGGTACACTCCTAACTTTCACCAGTTACCTTTCACTTTCCAAGGTATAGATGGTGAGTCTGTCGCCAATATGTACCATAAAATAAATAATACTGAGAAGTACATCAGTTTTGAAAATTAAAAGTTTCTTCTTAGTAAAGTAGAAACTTTCAATTTTGTTGTATTTTACAAAACCATCTGTAGATGACAATTGGGAATTTAAGTTTAATTTTGTATCTAGATACATAACTAACTCTCTTACACCCGACCGCAAGATACCAGGAAGTCATTTTGCGCTTTATTACACCTAGATGTAGTTAAAGCGTCAAATAGGAAAAATATTGCAACTGAACAAATGTATGTAAATAAAGTGACTGTAGAACTTCAAACAACAAGAAATTTCCATAGACAAATTGCTGACGTGTTATCGCTCCAACGGTTTCCAGCGAATATGCTTATATGTAGAACAGAGTAAATAAATGTACAAGAAGCACGACTGGTTTGGAAATATATATTTTACACTTTGATCTCTGCCTACCCTTTGAGGGACCTGATGTGACAATATAATAATAATGACAGATCCCGCATAAAATACGGTTTAATTATGTTCACATAGGTTAGTATAATGGTCAAACAATGTTGCATTGGAAAACATATGTTAAATCTGTAAGAAAAGAAATGTTTTACACTTTGTGCCTACTGCCTTCCCAGTAAGAGGCATGATGTGAGGATATAATAATAAAAATAACACTTAAGTAAACAGTAACACTCCTACAAAATAATAAGAACGCTACGATTTAAATCAATACTTTCAGGTGGATTATAAACTCTACTTGGTATTTGAGAACGTTCTAAAGATCCGCAGTTTAAAGATAAGGACTTGTTCATTGCACTTGCAGGTTCAGACAGGTAAAATATGGAACAGATGCAAGAAACTCCGTATCCAACTTGAATATAAAAATGAAACGAAACCTTTTATAATCGACCCTTCCAAAGTAATATCGATAAATAGTTGTTGAATGCCGTGATTCGAATTTTGCGACTCACGGGCGGACATAATACGAGTACTTTTAAGTCGCTTAAGTCAGTTATTGTGATTGAAAATAAAGAAGGAAAAAATAAAGAAGCTTAAAGAAATATGCGTTCCTATTAAAGGATGTATCAAGGGAGGTAAAGTCTGATGCGTTGTAAAAAGTCCTCGAAAGCCGGGTGCATGTATGGAGGCTGTGATAAATGTGAAGTAGCACGTCAGTTATATCGGAAAAAAGATGTTCGGCACTTAGTGCTCTCTGCTTCACCCGCAAGGGACCTGGGGTGACGCTATAATAAATGAAATAACACCGCTTTATTATAACATTGTGCGCTTTCAAGGCGATAAGATCCAGAATAAAATAAGCCAGCTACCAGCTAAAAAATCTTTTTAAAGTTTAAGTTTGGTAAATTATAATAATAAAAAAATATTTTTTAAGATTAAATTTTATAGAAAACTTGTGGTACTTTACAAAAGAGTACAATTAAGTATCATCATTTGTTTTAAGATTGAATTAAACATCAGAATTTAGTAGATTCAAATACGTTTTCACGTTTATGCAAAGCACAATATTATTTGTACGTTGCCTATCACTATTGTAGGTACACATGTTATTTGTGCAGATGTTGTGATAAAATGTGCATAAATCCACTACGTAAAAATAAAACAATGTCGACTCATCGCACTCCTAGTCAGACTGGAACGAGCCAACATTATCGGGATTTATTGGGGCACTGCCCCGCAATTGAAGGCGATTACCCAAAATGCTTTTCGGGCGGAATTACAAAAATCGCCCCTTGTACCTACATTGTTTAAGGATGTGATGTATTGGCTATATGGAAATATATCCAGTAATAGCCCAGTGGTTCATTCATCCTCCCAATCCGGTGGTCTTGGATTCAAATCCTGTCGCGCATCTCTTTATAAAAAATCATTTTAACATTGAACATTACTTTTTATAATGGTGAAGAATATTGTGTGAATACCTGCACATCTTAAAGTTTTTCGTAATATTCGTTAGAGTTTGTTAAATTAATATTAAATGCATTGGTCGATGATGGTGATGGTGGTGATGGTGATACAGATATTGAATGGTTTATTATCCCTTATGCCTGAATGGGACAACTTGGCACAATTTTTAGTCATATATTTCCTTTCTTATTATATCTACAACAAGCGAGTTAAATGAAAATAAAGAAATCCACGTTTCTACAAACGCATTGTTTCTAAGGCTCACGCTTAGTCGGTAAAACATCAAGTTATAATTCCTGGCAAAAGATATTCAAGCGTATAAGTACGGTCCCTTTATTGCTTTCATCCCAAAAAAATGTCTTTTCCATACTGCCTCTGGACGTAGGGCTCTTCAGACACACTATTTTATTATGGTTGAGGGGAGGTATTGCCATGTACAGCCGTATAAAACGATGGAGGTATCTCATAACAAAGATCTGCCGAATATACAAGCAACCGCACGCATAGCTTATTGGCTGCGTTCACGGCGGATGAAAAATTCACATCGCGGTGAAATATACCTATACACTTTCTATTGAGTGCAAAGAGCCTGAAGTACGTTTGGAAACCGCATTGATATAGGATTTTATTACTATATTGAAATGGTATGATTCGATCAGAAATTCATTCGCCTAGCCGGTGTTTATCGCTGGAAGTTCTCGGATATTCGATTGAAACAATTACATTAATTTAACTGATGGGCGAGTTAGAAGTATACATGTATGACTCACTCTCTAGTGATTGTGGAAGAAGCACAGCAGATCTGTAAGGATAAAGATTTCTGGGAATCGGTGCCCTCTGCCTTACCCGTAATCGATCTGGCGTGATGATATAATAATAATAATAATCTAATGTAAATTTATTGCAAGAATTAATGGGAACAAAAAGCAAGTAGTGATTCTATGAATTTTGCCACGGCGTATAACTTCTATCTCTTTACGCACCTCGATGGAGTTTCTCGTACTAATTTCCGATAAATTTCTGCGTTCTCGCGGGTGTAACGAGCCGCGGAGGGAAATTTATAGCATTCGGAATGGCGTTTACCTAAGAATTGAGCGTTAATCTTGTGTGAAAGACTCGCGACGCTGTGAGAGCATGTGATTTTGATGCATAATTGAACAGTTTCGCCTATTGAAACACTGATCACATTTATGCATGATGTGTAGATTGAATACCGAAATTACGGGATATGTGAAGTATAACATAGCTATTAATATACCATGAGTACATGGTACGTGTTGTTGGTGCCGAGTTAGGATATTTTTGGCACATGGTCTATTAATAAACTGTATCTACGAGTACATATATTTATAATTATCTGTTGGGATGTTGTAGAAGCTCAAGCCTCTCTCCCTCAAGCATCTTGCTCACTAAGACGTAATTCGACACTAAATAACGTAATTAATTTGAAACGTCGCATAAACGGAATAAACAGATTTACATTCACTTTGCCGACTGTTAACTTTTTGAACTGTATGCAACGGTAAGATAACTGGATAATACATCCGACCGTAAAACGATCGTACACGGGGCACGTGCCTGCAGTCTGTTTGCTTAAAGCGGAAGTCGCCGGTGAAATACTCTCGCCGTCAAAGATCAGAAATGGGAAAGATAAGCAACTTTTATTTTCGCTTTTTATTTACACTGCTCGATGGCAAGCAAACGGAAAGTCGCGGTCGACTTCTGTTCCCGTGACATTTCGCGAACCCGGCGATTACTCCAAATGAAATTAAGCACCGTGCTTATATTTTTAAAGTATTGAAACGTTTCAGGATTTCATTTTGATTATTATCTTTTGGTACTGGATTACATCGTTATTTAGGCATGTTATAAATCCAGGAGTGCGATGGTAAGTCAGAAGTCAGAAGATAGCCTTGGAGATACAGAAAATAAATCTAGGTAATACTAGTTGAAAATTTTGTTTTATGTAAATATATTTCATAATAGACAATACACGTCAGTTAGACAAGGAGACTAGTAGCAATGTTGTTTATTACAAATTCGTTTTGTAATAAAGCGTTAATAACTTTCGTAAGTTATTTGATAACCGTGAAGTTGTAGTATTATAATAATATTTTGAACGAATGAGTTTCAGTTTTGTTTCGACTTTGACAAAGTTCGACTCCTACGCGGACTGAGCAGAGACAAAACACAAACGGTGACCTGTTCATATTTTTTATAACAAAGCACACTTAGGTAACTTTTACGCGTATATCAAATCTTAGTTTCCAGAACAATATATCTGTCGATGTTATCAAAACTATCTAGGAGGTAGCACACCTCACTTTAAGTAAACATGTCTATTTTCGCCCGGCTCGCTTTTACGGAGCAAGCTTGGGAGATAATAGTGAAAATGCTTCCTCTGCCCAAGTCATGCGGGATTATTTACCTGTATCTGATTCTTTGTCTATTTTCGCTCCACAAACTCCGCTTTATTTGCTCTGGGCGATTGGTTCATTCTGCCATAACAAATGAAACGGAGATATTACTCGTTTGTTCGGATTAGCTTCTTCACAAAATATTCTCGTTGGCGATTCTCTTTTGACTACGTCGTAGGGTGAGTGTAATTGTAAATTTGCTTGCCGGTGTTCCTTCTACCTAATTGTATATCTGTATGTCACTAATGGTATGTATTTGCGTTTTATTTTTGCTTTAATTTTTATAAATATTTACGTTTAATTACTTTTTGATTGATTTACGTTTATGCCACTTTCTGTACATCTAATAAAAATAATACCTTCAGATATAAAGTTCACTAAACTAGTGCTTTTTGTTTGAATTCGGCTGTGATTTCGGAATCGTGGCAGACTTTGGCTTTAACGTTTTAATTCTGAGAGGAGACCCATGTTCAACAATGAAACGATAAAAAAGTTGATAATGGTTTTAGTTACCTGCGAAAGAGTAATCTAGCTAAATAAACCGCAAAGTAGTACATATGAAAGCGAAAATAAGATTCTGTATGAACAAAAGTCCCCTTTGTTTTTTAATAAATCATCCGATGCAAAGTTATTTAATTTCGCCGGTTCCACCTGCCGTGCTCCCGACCGATCTCAACTTAGCTTTATTTACGTTAATGTACATATTGGTTTTACCCTGTTGGCTTTGAATATTTGTTCTAAAACTCAATAACGGTTTAAGTATGCCTCAGAAACGACTACGCAATTGTTTTCTATTGATTCACAAAAGTTTCTAATGATATTTGTGATTGAAAAAAAATACATTATTATTATTTTTGTTATTACGCCAGATCTCTTTCAAGTGGGGAGAGAGCACTGAGTGCCCAATATGTCGGCCAGTCTTTACTGACCTGATGTATATATTTTACGATCGTCACTTTCAGTTGGAGTCAAGTTGGTTTGGGAGACTTCTGACTTGGTGCATGAAGTGAATCTTGATCCCTCTCGGTTACCTGGATCCAACAATCTTCTTATCTTTTATGTGCTAATAGTGGATTAACGTTCAATGTCATTTATGAAATTGATATAAACAAATGTTACGATATTTTTATAATAACTGGCAAACACGTAATCGAATTAAAGCATTAAAAAGTAAGGATTATTAAAATTTACAACAAATTGAAAATGGAACGCCATGCGGCTCGCGTTCACCTGTACGAGAATTTAAAATAAAATGCGTTCGAAATTTAACGTCATTATTTCGTTAAAGCAAGCGTCAGAAAACTTGAACAGGATGCAGTTCCGCTATAAATCTGGTTAACGTGATAACTTTTGTTCGAGCGTCGAACGGCCGGAGACGGGCGACAGACAGCGTCGTGAAAAATGTTTCCAGCCAGAACGTACACAGCATCCGTTCTTTAAAACCACATTCATTATTTAAGACCATCACAAAATTGAAAAAAAAAAACCTTTAAAGTAATGAAGTCGGGAACTGAACGTAAATCTGCTTAATGTGACGACTTGAAAAATGTTCCGCATGCTTTCTTTAGAATCACTTATGTACGTAGAATGGAGACGTCTTACATTACTTTAATAGCTCTGTTTCTATATTATATTTATGGTCGGTCAAAGGAGTTTGCGAATAGGAAAATAAGATATTGAGGAGTATTGAGTTTCAATAAAGGAATCAATTTGTTAGAACGGCTGCCTCAAATATTGCTGTATCTGGCCAGGAACACAAATAAAACTGAGCCCGACTAACTCAATTTCACTGATTGCTACTCATATATTTGATAATAGTGTTGCTTATAAAAGCCAAAAGGCAACATTGAATTCTGATGAATTATACAGAAATACATAATTAGATGATATTGGGATGTTCTACAGTGTAATATTGTTTTTTAACGACTATCAGGCTATCCTATTCGTAGTTCATAGTTTAATGAAGAAAATGATGTTATTCCACTTTAAAATCACGTGTTTCCTTATATATCCACATGGTATGTATAAGGCTAGTCATAACATTTTATTAAAAATTATATAACAATTATTTAAACTTAATTTAGTAACGTAACATCACGCCTTTGCTCTCAGCAGGGATAGGCAGAGGAGTGTAGTACACTCCCAAGTTTCACCAGTTACGTTTAAGTCCCACAATGGAATGGGTGGTGAGAATATTGCCATACACCGGGCCCAGATCCAGT
>DWDT01002130.1:0-14290 GCA_018245595.1 Microceris scylla | reverse complement strand
TCATATCTATACATTAGCCATACAGGTACATTATATAGGTATGCCTACAGGTACATTCTAAAAATTTAAAGATATTTTTGTAATTATTACTGAAAAACGATACTTTATAGTAAATTACGTAAAGTTACGGTAGTGGCACATCTCTATTAGTGATTTGCAAAAACCTAGAAACACAGTATATGTCAATTTAGTCCGCAGCGAAAAAAAACAGACCATAGATATATAGATTTCAAATAACCTATTAGCTAGCATCGTTTGTCATTATGTCAAATAATACTAATAATTGCCATAATTTTAGATATATAATTTTCTTCGTTAGAGTTCATTTACCAGATGAATACAAATAACCGTGGCGATTATGGTAGCATTTCTATATTTGTCATAAAGAAAAATAAAACAAATTGTATTTAAGTAGTAATAAAATATAATTATCAGTTCGTGTTGAGTATCAAACAACATGTACATATCGCATTCATATTATATACATCTATTTCAAATAACAATGTAACATTACAACTAATTACAATAACTGTACAAGTCACTTAGTCTACAGTGATAACATTTAAACGCTTGTGCTCGGTCAATAAAAATCAAAGCCTCCAATAATTCATATAAGGAAACGGAATATAATTTAAAATGTTCATATAGTGCTATAAAATAATTATATACAGCTATGACTACGAATTACGAACTAAAATCAATTAATAATCCATTATTTTTAAATCATAAACTGGTAGTAAATGAAAACAGCTGTGGTAAGAAAAAAATTACACACAATTATTTATCCAAGCATATCAAAGATTCAATTACACAATAATATTATATTTTACATTAATTTTTAACAATTCGTTATTTTTATTGATCATTAAATCATCAATATATTCGTACAGTATGTTACTGTGTCGTTACTTCCTTTGTATCATCGATAATGTCTCATTGTCAGTCAATACATTTAAATACATACCTAATAACATTCAATCTTCCAAACATAATGGGAACAATTATATCAACAAATTTATACAACGCTATATACTACAACTGTCTCCAGTAAAGAGTAGTAAGGCACATCTAGAAAAAGTAGGTAGTCATTTTACCATTGTCTACTATTCTAAACTTTGGGCATTCTTAAGGTGAAAGGTTATAGCTGACTATAACATTACTGTAATCTACTTAAGCATATAAAAATCTATTTCATACATATGCATAATGAAAAGTAAGAATAGCAATACTGAACGTATTGACTCTATTCAAATGACCATTATCTATATTCTGTAAAAAAATTAAACATTAGTTCCTTCCTTATGTGGTTGCTTAGCTGGCAACATGAAAATAGCGTCTAAAGCGATAAAGTTGTGTCTCTTTTTGTGATATATCGTCGAAAGAACCGATTTAAATTATATGAAATAAAGAAATTAAAGAGTCTATTATTTCACGATAAATATTATTACAAGATATATACATATTACAAACTCAAAGAATGAGCCCAACACGCACAGTATACGGCTTTATGAATTTTTCAAAATATACAAATGAAAAAGGCGGCGCCAAAAACTCAACGGCATTCGCGTTGTCACTTTGACAAGCTACGCTCTCAATTACAATAGTCATGAATTTGTCACAGACATGTATAAATATTCTAGTTTAGACAAAGTAGCCTCTTCCAAAACGGTCTTTTAGATTGTATGACTGGCAATCCAGCGAGAATAGCGGCGTCGAAGGCATCCTTGAGCTGTTTTCTCGTCTTGGCCGACGTTTCTATGTACGCGGCGTTGATCTTCGTCGCCAGAGCGCGCGCTTCTATCTCGGTGACCGGATGTTCTCCACGTGCCTTGAAATTGCAAATTTAAACGTATCAAGCATTGTTTTGAATAGAATTGGTTAAAACCTATTGTTAGTGGCTACGCTGGAAGTTCTTTTTGCTGCGAAATGTCTCTCGTCCTATTGCAGCCGAGATTTGGCTAAAGCCAATGATTGTTTATATCAATGTAATTATGTATATACATATTTATAACGATGTTTATTTGCTTCTTATAATCGATAAATTTAAATTTAAATTGTATTGTTAACTAAATTGATATATTGGAAGCGTCTTGAAATGCTTTGTTGATTTGTAATTCATGGATAAAAATAGAAATACCGTTCGGTATTTAAATACGTTATGAGTATATAAATTTTGATTTCTATAACCAGCATAACACGTACGGTGTAAAATTGTTGTCAAAAGTAAACAGTGTCCAGTAAATATCAATTACGTCATGATGTGTACACACCCTTAAAGTCTGCAACACCCGGCCATCCAACGCCAAGTCGCTCTGCGTGCCAACTAGAACTAAGGGCGCGTTCACACTAGACACCGCGCGCGTCCACCGCTCGGCCACGGACCGGAACGTCTCTGGGCGCACTACAGAGAAGCACAGCATCAGCACGTCAGTGCCCGGGTAACAGAGCTCGCGGAGCTCGGACATCGAGTCCTGGAACACACAATAAAAACATTAGACTTGTAATCATAAGTTTTTAAAATATCACCATATACAAAATAATGATTTCTCTTAAGAAACATCAATGTTACAAAAACTATATAAAGTACCAATTAATTATACAGTCAAACACAAATTAACGGAAGTCATAAATCGTTATGAATACAATATTTTTGTAATAATCGGTATCGGTAAAATAACATAACGAATATGATACTATGTTCAAAATGATTTCTATTTACAATAGTTTTTGCTGAATTGCACTTGTACAGTAGGAAAAAACATCGAATCACTTAGAGAGCGAGCGCTAACCAAAGTATTCACGGGCCACGGGTGAAAGTCAGTCAGCCGGCCAACAATTGAGCCGCCATCCGTGGCTTAAAATCGAAAATATTGCGCAATTTCAATAACCAGCACCTTAGATACTAACGAACCGTATACGGTTATGATTGCGCTCCAAATGTGTTACCGATAAAGGAACGATTTAATCGTTTCTGACAACCAGTCACTTGCGGTCACAAAAAAGCAGTTAAGTTGCCAACGCACTCAGCCAAGTGCGATTGACGTTGAACGCACTGTCAGTAATGGAATACCAAATGTAGACGCGACTCTAAATCTGCGTTAACCTATTATGTTACATTACATTTCTCACGTACGCATGTCAATTATAGATTTAACTAGTGACATGATTTTATGTAATCGTATAAATTATGCATATAGCATACATAGTTACGTTACATATTCATAAAGGATAAAAACGTATGGTATTAAATACTGTTCAATAGTACTATTATCATTCTTTAGTTAAGTTATACTTAGTTAAGTAAATAGTTTATTAAATCATTTATTAAATAATGTTGTTAGAATGCAATACAAACAATGTCCCACATTAATAAGTATATCACATCTTCTATTTAATAGTTAAGTATTACAGTTTTTGGACGCCAAGTCTATTATTATTATTAGAAGTGATAGCGTGACAAAGTTGTGTTAAACTTGGAGCTTGAAATCACACCTTTTTCTACCATTGATTTATAATGAAAAAGCTGGAATATTTATACAATTCTTTCCGTATAACACAGATTTTAGTGAAAATTATAATTATTAGTTACGAAAATTTAATGAAAATTACTCTTTGATAAAATTATTTACGAAAGGCTATCATAAATAAGGATTATAAATCGGTATTTTCCTATAGATAACTATTTCTTTTCCTCATTATTTCTACACAGCGAACATATGTATTTTTGGGTGTGTCAGTATTAATTTACATAATCACACATAAAACATTTTCACTAACGGAGATGTTGAACATATCTTGAACACTTCAATTGAGTCCAACACCTCATCAAGTCATTTAAATGGCTTTGGATTGAGAGTTGAAAACTGATAAGCGTTTTATGGAAAAATACTTTTCTTATAATATCTTTGCACTGTCACCATTGAGTCCATAAACTAAGCAATCCAAATGATACTCAGCGATGTTTTGTAGTTAAACATACTTAAATCGTTATTTAGAGAGAAAATTATGATATGTCAAAAACAATATTTAACAAAAAAAAGCTTTGGAAGTTTGAAATCATAATTATTCTATGACTATTATAATAATTATTAGTCATAAAATAGACATGCGTCAGTTTCTTATTAAGGCAAGGCAGGTTTACATTTGGCATTCTATATTAGAAAGATTAAATTCTGATTAATTTAATGCAATGAATTAGCAGTTTTTTTTTCAATGCCCATTAACTAATTTAAATATAAGGATATATTATACGAGTAACTTTCCTGAACTCAATCTGCAGTGCAGACAATTAATAATAACAAATAATAATAACACAATTGTTTTATAATTATGTAGTTACCTGTTATGCTTTTCAAATAAAATGAGGTAATCTAATATAAATCTATGGAAATTCTTTTTTGTCAGGTTTAGGTTTGTTGAGTTTTCGTACCCTGCACGGGGTAATTGAATGTCATTGAAGACTGACCAATTGTATTGTTTTTTCTTTCATTACAATGTTTTATTTAAATGAATAACGTTAAAAAATTGAAATACTTGTTGGTGAACTAATCGCCTGTATCGTGTCTCGCTCTTATGAAGCGTAAGAAATAAGTAAACTTCCTCCGCGTCAATACACTTTGACTGTAAGTCTATTGTCTATGGCGCAGGTAGGGAAACTGTGAGAACGGCAAGATGGTGCCTCGCAAAAACATGAAAAAACTGGGTCCAGAGAACGCAGAGGTCGCGGCATAAAGGCGCAAAATGCACGTGCTGTATTTTTTTGGTTTCCGAATACAAAAATGTTCGATTCCCAAAGAAAAAGCGGAGGAAACAGGTGACAACCTTTCCACGTTGGCGCGATTTGTTGCGAGAACTCCAGGAAAACGTTGTACGGCTTCCCCACTTACCGCGGCCTCATGGTAGGTAGAGGGCAGAGGACGTTAAATAAAATACCGTTTAAGCAAATTAGTGTAACAGTTATTTCAATATAGAATTCACAACATAAAATATGGAATTTCTGTGTTTGCAGAGGGTGTCTAATCTGGGGGAAACTAAAGAAACTAGAGTTAAACCTTGGGAAAAATATTTTTACTTGTATTTGGCAAAGACAATAAACCATGATACAATAACTACAAAAGGATTTTTATGACGATGACTGTGGAACAACGGGGGACGCCATCTTTAGATTCATTTCCAAGCTTAAACACAGTTTTTAAGTTTCCATTGTACGAATCTACTCTAGTGTTCGATAGCCATTGGAACAGCACCAGCTAAGCGGATACGGGTGTTCTGAATTGCTCCCTACAACCAAACATATCTACCCGCATAATATTAACGGAATGTTATCGCAGTGCATATTTTGTATGGTAATGTAGTTGCATTGTCTAACGGGGTTCGGAGCTCCACGGCCGGTGTAATTGGTGAAGTGGATGCGAATATAGGTCACAACGGAGGCTCTATTTCCGCCAGCCGCTGCAGTAAATAAGCGTAGTTTTTTTGCTTTTTGATTAGTGGTGTAGTGAAATAAAAGAAGAATTTTCATAACGTGGAAATACTTTAATGGTTGTTATTATTGTTAATTTTAAAGGATACAAATATATAAAAGTATGTATAAAGGGTGCTTTTCATTTTATTCTGGTAACAATTGAGTTCTATATAATGTTTTCAAAGACATATGATATATGTTTGCAACATAATTTGTATGTATAATCGAGACCCGCCGAGCGGGGCAGACAAGGTCCTAAAAGCCCCTAGTATCACAGGAGAATGGTGTCCAGCAGTGGAAAAATAAAAATTGTTGATGACCCCGGCTTAGGGTTATATAGTTTTAACTGTTGCAACATGGCAAAATGAATAAGGATACTATGTAAATGCAAGTCACAAAGCGTTTCTATAATAAAATTGGGTTGGTTCTCTGATATCATTGCAATAAGATATCATATTCTAAGGCGGTTCTATAACCTTCAAGCGTTTGAACATTTTCATAATATGGAAATAAGTTGCTAAAATTATGCAAACTGGAGTTACAAGTTGTGAGTATGAATATTCAATCTAATAATAACCAACAACACCCACGCGGTCATCTGATCCTGAACTGGACGAAGCCTATGCTGTGGTAAACAAATAGTAAACTTACTTAAATCTCTAAATCCTTACATATATATATTTTTAAATATATATACATTACTAAAACTAAAGTACACAGTGTCTTTGTTGTGCTAACACTTCTTTTTTATATCCACACACAAAACATTTGTGTTTATCATACAAATTTTGGATAAAAATCGAACCCATAAGCCCTGACTTAACAGTCGGCTCTCTAACCACTGCACTTACAGAGCAGTAAATATAATAGTTCCTTTATCAACAGCGGATGCTCACCTGACCAGCGGTATCACAGATTTCCACGCACACCGGCCGGTCGTCGACGTCCACCACAACTGCAAATAAAGAAATCCTTTTAATTCGTTGGTCAATCGATATACATACGAAAACGTACATTAATATAAAAGCGTATCTTATTTTTACATTCTGCAATAAATACAGCTTCATAAAAAAATTAACGAAATGTTTGTTCAGCATCATAACACTTATTTCCGTTCGTTAATAACAAATTGTATTTGTATTGACCTTCAATTTTCCATTGAGATATCAAACATTGTAACTCAATACAGTACTCATGAGAGGAGACCCGTATTCCAACAGTGGAATTGTAATGGGTTAAAAAAAAAAAAAAACTCAATACAATCGAGTATTGGTACGGAAGTCATTGGCACCCACTGAATATTCAATCGTTTACCGTTAAGTGATTTAACAAGCGCGCATAACGTTCCCAGTCTCGCTATTGATGATAATTAGCTGCCTATAATTACACATTAATAGCTGTAAGTCACGCGATTAATCATGATTAAAAAGTTGCTCAAAACGTGCTATGTTCACGCCTTGGAGTTTTCGCAGTTGAAGAAAATCCGATACTCGAGTACTTTGATACCTACGCGTCGACCTCTTTCCGTCGGTGCATGGTTCAATTATGTAACTCTTTATTGTAGGCCTTTCAATGAGAAATTCTATGTCTTCGAATCCATTGCGTTTGTTCAAGCAGCACGTTGATAGTTCTATAAAGCGAACAAGCAATGTATAGTGTTGCTGATGGTTTAACAAACGTTGCAAGTTGAGTTTGAAACATAATAGCTCGCCCGGATACGCGCGGTGAAACAGCTAGATGCGATGCGATGCGAACATCCTGGCTTTTGTTGGAACCTGTGTGACGGGCGCGATGAGCCAGTTTGGCGCTAAACATACAATACTTCAATATTTGAGAATGCACTGTTCCGATAAGACCAACGACCTACAAAGATCTAGTTTTCCTGAAATAGGTTATTTATGAATGCATTCTATAGTTCAAAGTTTAATTAGAATGGTTTTCGTGATATAAACAATGTTCAATTGCTGAGCATATAAATTGTGTCACAAACCATTGTTGAATAGGTATGTCAATATGCTAATATTTCGGTTCAGCACTTTCGATACAAAGTTTCTTACAATTTTATAAAGAAAAATATAAAAAAGAATTAGCAAACAAAAATTTCGCCAAGAAACAAGCTGTCTGGCGTTGTCACAAAAAACAGACAAGTGTATCTGTCGAAATGGAGAGTCGACTTTTTACCGAGTTATATATAAAAAAGCGCGGCAAACTGAAATGTTTTATGGCCTCCGTTTAATTTTGACGTTCAATGTCATTGAACACGAGTGGGCCGTTATCTCCTACAGATTACTTTTGTAATACTTCCACGGCCGTTCAGAGTGAGTTTACTCAAGCAGATAGTGGTATTTACTTAAAATTACTTTCTTTGACTTTTCCGCGAAACGAATGCCCTTACGTGACTTATCTATGTAATTAACGTGTTTGCTTTCTGCTGCGTTCACTATCCGACAGAGAGACTGATTTTTTGTTGAAATTACCATTCCCTTGCCTCCAACACCCTTTTATGAAATGTTATATGCAAACAAGCGTTGAAAGCCCGGATTCAGCCCCTTCATTTCGCACAATCCTCACTTTTTAATGGATTACGTAATGTTTGCTACTTTATAGTTCATTTCATTCCGCCTCGGGAAATGGGACATTTCACATCGTTGCCACTAACGTGCAGACTTACAGCATTTGATTAATGTTGTTAGTTTTAATGCAAAAACACAAATAAATATAAATTAGAACAATGTTTAAAAAAATCAAAATCTTTTAATTTCCTTCAGGTCTACGATACATGATGATAATGTACTTATAAGACATTGAAAAATACTTATACGTCTATCCTGTACAAGTACCTACTACTTGATCGCAAGGCGACCTAAACTGAGAAGAGACGTCGATGAGCCCTGTGTTGTTTTTCTTTTCTTCTTATGAATATCTTTGTCTTTTGAAATAAATAATGTAACATTATGCCTGTCATCCCAAAGGGGTAGGTAGAGGATCTGATACACTCCCACGTTTCACCAGTTACGTTTAAGTTCCATGGAATAGGTGGTGAGCCTATTGCCATAGACTAGGCACAGTTCCAGACTCCAAGACACTACTAGAAATTCTAAATTAGAAAATTCCAATAGTACCCGACCCGCGATTTGAACCCAGGACCTCTCTTGGATTGGCAGTCACGCTTGCAACTACTCGACCGAGGCGCTCAAATATTGTTCTTTGAATATTAGCATTGTTTGTTATACAATAGAAACAATGTATGAAAATAAGTATTAAATCTTAAAATCAATAAACCTGCTACAATGTATATCAATAGCGAAAATTTATATATATTTCGACGTACCTAAGTACAATTGCAAATTTGCCAGTAATAAAATTCCATGCAAATTGACTTCGAAACAACTACATGACGTGTCGCAGACAACTTATTGGAACATTCATAAAACGTTCCCAAAGGTAAGGTGTATGCTTTTTTTATAACATTATGATTTAATATTGTCGTGAATAATAACTTTATTGTTGAGGTGAAAATACGGCTAGTCCCGTGGCGTGGATGCGGGATACGAGAGCGAATGACCTCGCACTGCGACGGATGAAAAGAACAACTACCCGCACATGTAAAATAGTCTTTATTCAGTTGTAATAAAGTATATAGCGACGGTAAAAAATAAATTAGTCCAACCACCATCGGCGTGATAAGGCATTTAACTCCGGTTTTCTATACAATTTGTATTAAAGGATTGTAGCGCTTGAATGTAGCTACCCACATTTATTTTCATCTCGGCTTGTATTGAAACACGTCAAGTGAACAACCCAAACAGATTTGTTATCTGTATGGCTGTATCGTGAATATTCAGATACATGAGTAACCACGCTTTGAGTAGTTAGCTAAATTCAGCTATCTGTTCAACCTTTATTCAAATCCCGAACCATGTAATAAAATCCGTTAATATTTGGGGACAACTTCATGTACAGCCTTCTGATATTAAACTGGGCAGTATGTGCTACAGAACTCAGCAGCTAATAAATTACATATGTATATAATTTTTTAAGGACTGATCAGGGCAGTATTTGTTTTAGTTGGTACCTGAACTCACAACGATCAATCAGCAGGCAGTTTTATGAATTCTTATTTTTTTTCTATCCATTACAATTCCACTGTTGGAATACGGGTCTAATCTCATATTGAGAGGGTTAAGGCCATAATTTGCCACGTTGGCCAAGTGCGGGTTGGCAGACTTCACACACCTTAGAAAATGTTTTTTTTTGTATAAATTCTAGGTTGGACAGGTTTCCTCACGATTTTTCCTTCCCCGTTCGCAAGTGATATTTAAACTTAAAACGCACTTCTTGTAAAGAGGTCCGCGCCATGGGTTTGAACCTGGCACCCCTGGTGTAAGGGGCTGAATTCTTAACCACTAGAATATAATACAATATAATAATAATGTAATCAAATATAATCTAAGATGGTGACTGTTGTAAGAGATTTGACGCTACAAGACTTACGACATCGTTTAATTAAAGCTCTAATTATGTTTAGTAGAATTCTTTTAAGGTTTCGACTATAAGAGCACCAATATTTTTACCCCAAGCAGTGTCACTGCAATTGTAAAAAATGTGGTGCGTTACGTACGATAAGATACGGGACTTTCTATATCTTTCGGCATAGCAGTACACTTGTAAACAATTTTAATCAAAATATTGATTCTTTTCATTACGATATTACAGACTGTTATAGTTTTGAAAATGTTGATGCTCGTACATTAGAGTTGTGCTAGTTGTAAACGTCCACGATAACGAAGCGTGGCGTACCTTCAAGTTTGGTTCTTATCCAGGTTTTTCTTCAGAAAAACCTTACTAACTCCTGTGCTTTGGGCCTCCTAGGCCTTACTCCAAAGATTTCACCTTAAGTGCATGAGACAGATCGCATTTTTCTCAATTTGTCTAAAGGAATCGCTCGATCGCAGGTACCTAGTCATTTTAATTTGAATTATAACATATCTATGATATTTTATTAAGAAACGTAGCAAATACTTTACAATATTATTAAACATTTTCACGAAACCAGAGAAGTATATGCCGGGCAGCAGACAGCGTAAGAGTGCCAGTAATCACTGCTTAAAAGCCGTCGCGTGGTCCCATTTCCATCCGTTGCTTCTTTGTTCACGAAAGATACCGTGATACTGCACCTTTGTGTGCCGGCTTTGTCACCAAGACAATCCTAGACACAATCCTTGTGTCTCAGATTACTTCGCAGTGGTGTCACACCCAATTTCTGAGTATAGTGAGAAATATACGTTTCACAATCGATGTAAGCTTGACAGTTCTACAACATTTTCAAATTTGGAATCTTACACGCAAAGATTACATATTTGTATTTTAAATCCAATGACAATTCAAAGATATTTTTTATTAATTAAAGACATTAGTATTTTTATAAATAAGTAATATGAATCATAATTAATATTTTACATTAATTCACACATAAATTGTACGCATGAAAAGATTATTAATAATTAAATGACAATAATCGCCTATATCATTGACCTGCTTACGATTGTAATTTTTTATCTTTATTAAGACTACTTTTTAAATATGAGAGTGCGAGAAACGAGCAGCTAATATCCTTCATTAATAAATTGATACGGTAGAATAAACGATTACGAGAGAAAAGGAATATCAGAAATAAATGAATGAAGTACAATAAATACATAATGTTGATAATGCTTTTGCAAGTTAAAAGACGCCTGGGGCCATCATTAGTTTGTTAGTCTCTTAATATTACATTTTAATATGTTTATAACTAAAATAATCTACATATATTAATATGATAAGGCTGAAAAGTTTTTCACCGCACAATATAGACAGATTCCTGAAGAATGCTATAGGCCCTATAACACCCTATAGTATAGGCTGTCTAGTATCGCATTATAATAATATTTTCTATCATGTGCGCAAGGGACAGATTTGGGTGAATTCAGAGGTAATGTAACCAACCGGTTGGCGTTGCGCCAGTTAAGGGATGGTTGTCTAGTGGAACCTCGTCTCGTGTGGCTGTGAAGGTCAGAGGGTGCTACTGACGGAGGTATAATATAGCTGATACCCGTTAAAAAAAAGAAAACAAAAAATATTATCGGCAAAAATATTTAAAGAAATCGCTCTAAAATACAGTTTCTTAAAACTTTAATAACTTTAATGTACCTACTGAACATATTGTAACATTTTTTTTAATAAGGTCCAAGTATCTAAGAAATAAAATTTAAAAATACTCGATCAAAATATATCAAATAATTTAGGCGTGATGCGCGCTCAACGGCAGACTTCTGATTTTATTTGTAGCAAGGCATCTTACCGAATGTTATATCTTATCCATGGTAAAGCTAGAGTGACTGCATACGTAGCTATAATATACATATGTATATGCAAAAATATATGAACAGTACTAAGATGGTAATGGTAAGGTAATGGCCATTAAAATATACATTATATTATAGCTTCGTTCGTGACGACTTTTAAGCAAAATACTTAGTACAAAATAGTGTTATATATGTACATATTAAGATTACCATCCAACCATTGTATGATTCACTCTGAAGTGAATTGGATGAATTATACATCTCAGGGTAGATATGAATAGGGTTTTTGTTGTGAATCTTTTAATGAATAAACATTGTAGGCTCGCTCTCGGCCTACTTACGTCACATACATAGGAAGAAAATAATTAAACTTTATTTTAATTATGATTCACTCAGAAATCAGTTGCAATGATGAAATCGTGGGAACTAAATCCAAGAAACGAAAGAGCAATTATTTTGTTTAAAATTTATAGACTTTTAACATTTTAATATTTTCGTTACCAACGATTAAATAATCGTAATAATTGACCCATTTATCATTCCACAGATGGAATATGGGTCTCCTCTTACAATGAGAGGGTTAAGGCCATAGTCTGCCACGCTGGCCAAGTGCGGGTTGGCAGACCAACTATTAAGGATACTGTTTATTCTTTATACATGCTTTCTAAATGTAAATATTAAATTTAAATGTATTCCAGCAGTGGAATTGTAATGGGTTAAAAAAAATATATATATTAAAGGTAACATGAAGTAATCTCAAGAATGTATTTTTCCGAAGAATTAGGCAGAGGGGTGTAGCACACTTTTAGGAGTTATTAGTTATAATATACGTACGTTCCATAAGATACATACATAGATCTAGAAACCCAGTAACTCATTGCCCGATCGAGATCGAACACGAGACCTCTGGCGCAGCAGTTGCGCTTGCAACCACTAAACCAACGAGGCAGTCAGATAAATAATGGAACACCTATGTATAATAAAGTGTTCATGTATACAATTATGCAAAACAATATTTATAACCCAAATCACTATAATATGTATGTCTGGGGGCGTTATAGTGAAAAGGTAAATAGTGGGAATGTATTTAAGATCCTTTTGTTCGTAAAAGATCGATAGAACTCGGCTACTGTTAACCAATATCCTTGAAACATGCAGTACAAATTTAAATAACGAAAGGTCAAGTCAACGTACGCGAATGTACAATACAGCATTGACAGTCTAATTGATCGTCTGGAAACCGTTTTCCGATACCATTCAACATTGCAATAATCGGGCATTCGCGCCAAAACTTCGCAGACGGCTATGAACACGTACACATTTTCTAGAAGTTAGACGTGCCATTTTCATCTCGAAAGTTCTTCAAGTGTAGACGGTAAACTGAAAACTAAGTGAATAAGAGAAAACTGCGAAATTGAATAAGGGAAAATTGAATTATGTAATTAGTCTGGTAATAAGCTTTTTTTTTCGTGTTGGCAATACTGGCTGTTTTATTTTTGATAACAAAAAGATTTGATAAGTATGGAAAGAAAATTATTAAATATACTATAGATATTGAACCACTCATAAGATTTTTAAAAAAGCATAATATTGTCTATGCATTACACATTTTAAATTCATAATAGTAATGTTTGATGATCAAGAAAGTATTAACTGCAAACATAAAACTATTTATTAAAATTATTTTCCTTATCTTGATCACACTTGAAATAGAAAAAAAAATGATAACGATGACATAACTAATAATAAATTAACAACATCGTAACTATTCTTTCATGTGTTGTTAACACGAAACAATAAACAAGACACGAATGTCGGTTACCGAAACAACTTTTCCATTAGGTAATGTTGGATGTTAAACAATCCATCCCTTTATCTGTTGGCATTTCACTGGCGCCTCCAAGGTTGGCCCGGGCGGCGCCACCGTCACATTTCCGAACGAAGACCTAATTTGTACTGACCTATTGTGGATCCGGGCATTATGGTTGTTACAGACTGAGCTAATAATATAGTTTGTTATAATGTAATACTATAGAAAGCTCCAGAAGTTAGCTATGCTATAATAAATCTGTGCGGTAAATAGCTGCCTAATAATTTCTTGCTGTACCGAGATATGTCTTGCTATATCTGTTCACATATGTTAATGATGTAAGAAGGTTTTATTATACATACTTGTGTGATCACTCGAATGTTAATAAAGACTTTTTATTGTGATATATAAAAATATGCCGTGCTATAATACAATTAATATAATAAAACTCCATCTGTGACGACTTTTATAAGGTTACTGTACACAAGATGAAAAGACGTTCCAGAATCAAACAGGAAAAACCTTTTTTTCAATGGATGTGCTTATTTTTTTATGCTAAAGTCTTAAGTGACTCAGTTCTATCTATAGAAAATATTTAAAATATTTACAACGATGGTTCAAATTTTTTTATTTATATATATTTAAATTAATGAAATATTACTTTTCTATTGT
>DWDT01002129.1:0-14299 GCA_018245595.1 Microceris scylla | reverse complement strand
GTAATTATTGTAATTATTTTATTTCTGAAAATACGATGCGCCTGAGAGACGGAAGTTTTTGTTTATAAGTATTTAGTGTTCGTAAATAATAGCTACACTACCCGTTTCCATCTTGAACCTAAGACATGAGGAACTCAATACGCGTTCTGAAGATGGAATTATAAGGTATGTATATTCAATAATGTACACACTTTTCATCATAAAAGGAGAGATAATTAGGAAAATACAGGTATCAGGGGCGATAGGAACGCTGTGTATTTGTAAATAAAGGCGCGTGGCGGCGGGCGGCGCGCCGTGTAGGGCGTCGTCGGCGCGAATGTATTAATAAAGACTGCTCTTCAGGGGCGCGCTCGCTCACCGCAGCTCTTGTCTCAGTGGCGCTGTTGATCCAAAACCCTATGTAATATACGACTTTGACGGATTGATTGTTCATAACGTCAGCAAATATTTGGTTTTTACATAACGAATTATATACGTTCTATATAGTAGTACACAATAGTGCTAGTGTACAAGGCCTTGACGCTGCGGGATTTACCAAATGATCCTATCGCATACCTTATATGTTGATAAATGTATATGTGCATGCTTATCCGGCTATCGCACTGTTTTCTCACATTATCTGCTTAGAATAGTTAAGCGACGGCTCCATTACGTGAAAATCGTAAAGCAAACAACAAGTTGACCGAAAGGTCTATTCATAGGCGAAATCCCCAAACAAACGAGGCGCGCGAGAGCCCGGCGCGCACCTGTTCCCCCAAATAGAACGGCCAATGCACTCCCATGCACTTGCAACCGCTCCTACCACATAGCAACACAGCGCCCACCATTCACTCTGATTCATCCAATGCTAGCTCCGTATGTCACTAAATTTTAGGACTCGGTACATAGCCAAAAGTGTATATCGTCATCGAAAACGGTCTCCGATGGAAATATGATAGATAACACCCAAGTACAAGTATTAGAACGTTATCGAGAGCCGTGAATGAATGTTGCAGTAGTATCGACAAGGAGCAGCGGGCCGGCGGAGCCGCGCGGTGAACTTGTGCGCGGTGGCCGACTGATGCTGCGCTAAATATAGCGCGCTCGCTGCTCTCGGCCGAAGGCAACAATGGCCGTGCGCTGGCTCACGGTGGGTGCTCTATTTGTTGCTGGAGTGTCCGTGGCCCGAGCGACGGCACATCGACAGGCTGTTGCAAGATAATGTAGTGAAGTTGTCATGGGCGTTGTTGACGCGCCAACTGTTGCGCCGTCCAGCGGGCACGGCGCGGGCGCCGCTGGCCGCGCTCGAACGCCGAACCTCAAGCTGCCTGTATTAACGCTCGATGTATTATTTCACTATTATACTGAATGGCATTTAATCTTATAAGCGCACATACGAGTAATTTTGCAAAGTGGCAGATTCCAGTGCTCGAAACACTCGCAGCAGAAGGGTGCAATCTGAATTACTGAGCTATAACTGCCCTTAAATGTATAATAGTATGAAAAGTGAAATGCTTACAATTAAAACAGTGCTTTTTACATGGTACGGCTTACCAACTGTATTGGAATTTCTGAAATGCTTATGACGGCTTTTATGATAGTAGAAGAGCTGCAAACAAACTATCAGGACAGTAAACCTCTGTCCACCCTTAGAAAAAATAGGCCATAGTAAATGTAAACTGAATTTATTGACACATATGAACAAATGACGTAACATGAATATTATGACCGGCTCATTAGTCTAATAGTTGACTGGTGAATAGGGAGTCGTGGGTTCGATTTCCACCCAGAACACATATTTATTAATGAAAAAACTATTTGTTCCGTGATTGGGATTTAAAAAGTACCTCCATATATGTAAAAGTACATATATATTAACATGTAGTTATACTCGTAAATGCCCTCTGGTTACCATTAGACATACTCTGTGCAGGTATACACAGAGCACGACTTGGAACATGTTCCCAACAAGGTGTGCAACTGTAACTTCTCACCTTCAGTTTGCTCCGTGTCCTCTGAACACGCTGAGCAGCGTATACACGTATGTTACAATTGCCAGCGCCGATTGATACCGTTTATTGGTCAAAAGGAATTATGTTTACATCTTATATCTAAACAACGAGGTTTTGTTTTGAATTCATGTACGAATATGTAATTAGTGGAAACAGGTTTTCCGGCAGCGCGCCGACCCAGCACGACGCGGCAGACGGCTGGAATATAGACACTGTAATTACGTATGCCTTTGGAATACTGAACTAGAACATTTTTTTAATAAACATCAACAAAAATAGACGATTACTTTACCGTTTATTCCACAAATATTGCACTATCTACCTGATGAAAAGTATAAGAATATGGAAACAGTATTTATCCAATATTACCTAGGAAATCCACTATGCAATACTTAAAAGTGTACCTAACACTGTCTGTCAGTGTACGGAGATATTCACAGCTGGGCTCGTCTGCGACGTCTCCATTTGCAAACGATCTAACATACTGAAACATGCGCACGTGATGAACACGGGCCTTACGCCAGACTACCTCTGGAACCTTGTATCGTCCACATACTCTCTATGAATTTTCCCGTGATATATCTGCGACAAGTGAGGTTTTACATCAAACAAGTTTGTTAATACACCTGATGGTCAACACAGATCCATCTAGAACTACGTAACAGTCAAAGGGTGGATGGTGTTGAGACTCTACACGCGTCTCCTTGTATTAATTGCTCGTAGGATAAAATAATACTCGGGAGTACTTACATGTGTGTGAAATTCAGGTTGCACGGGGAATATCGATAGGAGCTTTGCTAAACGGCAGTAGCTTCATACGTATTAAAACAGAACTATTCAGAGATGTGGGCTTCGTGACTGCAGACGTCCCAGCAGGAAAAAGCAGAGCGTGTCGCGACCTTGTCCAAACAACTCCGCTCAGAAGCCACACAGTGGCACTACTTATTGTAACTACGATGCGCAGGGGGCGGAGATAGCAAGACTTATTTTTCCAGTGGCAAGTAACCCTAAATACTCAGTTGAAGGTGATGATTTCGATTTCCATCCATGTTGTATATTTATGTACTAAACATGAGTACTTGATTTATTAAATATATAAATGAAAATCATATACAAAATGTGATCGACGACGATGTGACAACTGTATCAAATTAGATATTAATGTTATTAAAAAAACTACTGTTTAATATTTATCAAACTTGAGTGCCTTTGCTTAGCAAAAAGGCTTCAATTCTATTCTATATTGAGCAAATTATTTTTGCGTTTTTCTATCTTGATCGCCAGTTTTAGCTCGGAATGTGGCTTCGTGGCCAGCATACTGCAACAAGCTCATCTCCCATTATATGGGACATAATAATAACATAATTAGTAACAAGTGGCCGTAAATACTATATCTCTCTACCTACCACATCGTGGGAATATAGTCGCATTGTTATGCAATGTTCTTAAAAACCCAAGGAGGAGCCAACGCGACTGTAATAGATTTATTATTATAACTGTACATGGCCGTATTAGTCCTCCGTGCTGTAGCGACGCAGGCAGCTCTGTTGTATCGAACCTGTACCGTATATACCTAAAAGCGACTGTTTTAATTACTTCTTAAACTTTAACCGCATGTAACGCCGACCAGTGCCGGCGCTTACACACATGTAGCTTTGGTATGACTAATGCCACCCGCTGTGGACAGCATCTAGCCGGTCGCTTGCAACGTCACACGCGCTTGCAGCCTAGACTCAGCAGATCGTACGAATTTTGAAATCGCAATCATAAAACGACTGTCGTACACTCCTAAGTTTCACCAGTTACGTTTACAGCCTACAATGCAATTGATGTTGAGCCTATTGCCGTACACTAGACAAATAAGCGTATATATGTATTACTGTAAGTAGCGCGCCGCTACAAATCCAGCCACTGGGTGACAACAAGAAATTTCTACCGGAAAATCTAAGATAGAAAAATACAATAGTTCCCAACCCAGGATTCGAACGCAGGACCTCTCGATCAGCAATGGCGCTTTGCAATCATTCAGTCAACGAGGCAGTCGAGTGTATAAATACAAAATATATGATATATTCATTGATATGATTTATTTCTTTCTTGTTTGCCCCTAATACGCTTCCAAAATATTCATATAATTTAATTCTTCTAGTAACGTTATGTAAACGTAATAAAACGTAATGGAACGGCGTTTCCATCTCTGTGGTTACTGGATTCATAAACAAGCTCTGAATATTTTTTTCTGTGAGAAAAGAATTATTTCTTTAAAACTAAATTAGTTTTAAGACACAACTGACCATTTAACGTCAACAGTCACTGTATTGAAGGTGATTCTAGAATTATTGAGTCCTAGAATGTGAACATCAGTGGAATTTACTGAATACAGAAAATATTTTATAAAGAATGTATAGATCACTAAGAAAGGGTTTTTTCAAATAATTCTGTCATTGCACAGTCGTAGGGCAAGTTCCAAGTTATCAATATAGTTCTATCGAAATTAAAGATGCTGAAATAAAAATCCGCGCTTCTCGCGTGGACGATTGAAAAAGGCTTCCTCGAGGTCTGGGGACCGCCTGGCTCAACAACTACAATCATATTTATATGTTTTGTACATATGGTGCAAAATAAAGTAACATTTTACTGAGTTAATATTGAAAGTATTAAACTAGAAGCCCCTTCGCTCATTGAAAGTACGAAACAACCTTATAACACGTTGTTTCTAAGCTATAGCTTTGTCATTTGACTTTGTCTGCATTATTTTATAATGTGCCACACGCGCATCACAATTCAACTTCTTCCCGTGCGGTCACCATGTTAAGATTCGATATATTATTTAATTGTAAGTTACTATCTTACACGTGTCCGCACTTCAAAGTACCCTATATTCATGAAAACAAATTCAAGCAATTAAATATCTATAAAATAAGCAGTATAATATAAGCAAGTAAAAAATTGTTTTCTTCACAAGTAAATAATTAATTCATACCTAATTATGCGTACCGAACGATAAAATGTATTATCTAATATGTGATTAATAGTCGAAAAGCCTAAAAATTAGATAATTGTTAATATGATAGAAGCGAGCGAGTGCGGAAGCCCATCGCCTGAAATGGCTCATGGCGGGCGCCGCCTTCCGCCTACTTGAAGACCGCCGATATTATTTTAATTCCATAATTTAGGCATTTGAGAGGGAATATGTTTTTGGGGGCTGAAACATATAGAAATGATTGAAGTTTTAGAAAAATAATGTCCACGAGAGTGCGAGCTACGGCGGGCGCAGCGCCGAGGGAGGGAGTGCGCGCGCGCCATGTATGGAGCGCGGCGCGTGCGCGGCTGCCGCCTATATAAACCTGGGACTCCTCTCTCCGCCGCACTCGCAGTCTCGCTGCCGTAGAGTCAACTTCCAGCGCGTCCCGACACAAACACAAACCGTCAAAATGTGCGACGACGATGTTGCTGCGCTCGTAGTAGACAATGGCTCCGGCATGTGCAAGGCCGGTTTCGCCGGTGATGACGCGCCCCGCGCCGTGTTCCCGTCCATCGTCGGTCGCCCACGCCACCAGGGCGTGATGGTCGGTATGGGCCAGAAAGACTCCTATGTAGGTGACGAGGCCCAGAGCAAGAGAGGTATTCTCACCCTGAAGTACCCCATCGAGCACGGCATCATCACCAACTGGGATGACATGGAGAAGATCTGGCACCACACCTTCTACAACGAGCTGCGCGTCGCCCCTGAGGAGCACCCCGTCCTGCTCACCGAAGCCCCCCTGAACCCCAAAGCCAACAGGGAAAAGATGACCCAGATCATGTTTGAGACCTTCAACTCACCCGCTATGTACGTCGCTATCCAAGCTGTGCTCTCCCTGTACGCCTCCGGTCGTACCACCGGTATCGTCTTGGACTCCGGTGATGGTGTCTCTCACACCGTCCCCATCTACGAAGGTTACGCTCTTCCCCATGCCATCCTCCGTCTGGACTTGGCCGGCCGTGACTTGACCGACTACCTCATGAAGATCCTCACCGAGAGGGGTTACTCTTTCACCACCACCGCTGAGAGGGAAATCGTGCGTGACATCAAGGAGAAACTTTGCTATGTCGCCCTGGACTTCGAACAGGAAATGGCTACCGCTGCCGCCTCCACTTCCCTCGAGAAGTCATACGAACTTCCTGACGGTCAGGTCATCACCATCGGTAACGAAAGGTTCCGTTGCCCCGAAGCTCTGTTCCAGCCTTCCTTCCTGGGTATGGAATCCTGCGGTATCCACGAGACCGTGTACAACTCCATCATGAAGTGCGATGTTGACATCCGTAAGGACCTGTACGCCAACACTGTCATGTCTGGTGGTACCACCATGTACCCCGGTATCGCCGACAGGATGCAGAAGGAGATCACCGCCCTGGCTCCCTCTACCATCAAGATCAAGATCATCGCTCCCCCTGAGAGGAAATACTCCGTATGGATCGGTGGATCCATCCTGGCCTCCCTGTCTACCTTCCAGCAGATGTGGATCTCCAAGGAGGAGTACGACGAGTCCGGCCCCGGCATCGTCCACCGCAAGTGCTTCTAAGCATCTCGTTGAGGTCGTGCGGCGGCCGGCGCCCGCCCGCCCCCCGCGCGCCTGTGCTGTGTGTTGTGGTGCTCTCGGTTCGAGTTCGGAACGCAAGCATTTTGTACGTTGTACGTAGTGATACCTGACAGAACTGAACATCTAATATAACGCCATCTATCATAATGTAATTTATTGTAAAATTTATATAAATTTAATTTTTCTTTTTTATTTTTATTATACTCGGGATCGTTATGGATCTCACGCCAAAATGTAATTAATAAATAAACGGTTAATTTATTTATTTTAATTACACCATTTCTTTTTATACAGTCGTTGACTTTGGTTTTTGATTGAAACTTCCTCACAGAACCTTCCCACCTCCGCTGTCGATGGATGACGGACACATCCGTCATCGCCGCCACATTTTATTTACAAATATGCTCAATGAAACACACCTGACTGAAAGTGGGTCAGTTTTCTGAAACATGTAAACATTTGGCACCTACACATCAAATTTTTCAAATCGGTGGCGAGTAGTCGATTAGGGCAGCGAGCGCCGCCGGCGACGCTATCGGTCGCTCATACGGAATTAGACGCGGAGGTTACCCCACACGCGTCAGAATTAGCCGCGGCGTGCACTACCATAAATAGTAAAGACAACTCCCGCGTCCATAAGCATTTCTAATTTTATCGGGATCGGTCGGCGCCTGTTGCCACGGGAACCTGGGCCTAGTGCCGTCGCAACAAGCGAACGGTTCGGTCGCAGCTCGCGTTTCCGTAAATATCGTATTCGCTCTCGATGCCGTCGGCCACTTTCGCCTATTAATAGCCGGTCTCCCGCAGCGCTCCCCGCGGTGGCGGCGCGCGACGTCGTCGACGACGTCCGCCTCGCTTTACAAATACTCCACTGGCTACACATGCCGCAATGAGTCATTGACCAGGGCCCCTAGCCCCGAACGAATATAATTCGAATTAGCTTGCTATTAGCTTCATTGCCGATCGACTTTAATTACAATTTGTTTTTTATTAGTAAACACGTTGTCGTATTTTAACATAATCAGAAAGTAGCGTTGTGATTGTCGTGTTGTCGGATCCCCTGCGAGTGATAAGGCGCGCGGCAACAAAAATAGAAGCGCTCAGTGTTAAGAGGGCAGGCGGCTTAGGTTACATCACGGCGACGCGGGCCGACGCGGCGCTGGCGCGCACTTCGCGGACGTAAACACTGAATCCATTGGTCGGTTTATTTTCGTACTCGTTATCTCCCGCTGTATCGATGTCTTTTTATGGATCGAACGAATTCATTGTACCTTTTATTCACCCGCTTTTGGTCTATTGAATAAACACCCATGAACCCGTTTACTGAGAGTACAATCGTATCGTAGCCAAGGAAAGCGTAAAGCCTTATAGAATTCAAAGTTGTATATAAAATATTCCGATCTTCAGCATTCAGTGTTCACTAGTTATTTCTAATAGTAACAGTTGAATACTTGTTTAATATAGGTATATGTATATTGACCTTTTGCAACTTAAAGTTGCAAAAGGAACTTAAAGTTTTAAGTTCTGGGTGGGAAGGAGGAAGTTGGTGAAGTGAAGTCGGTTTAAATTTAAGACTGCGTCACAATGTCAACATGGTGTAGGACATATAGATCGTACTTATAACACACAGTCCGGGCTACATGTTCTTGTTAACCAGAACAAGGTATTGTACTGCCCTTGCTAGTAGAGAAATCAGTGTGGAAGACCATGCTCTGCTTTTGTAAAACTCCGATAGTTAAAAGAGACAGCTGTAAGCGGAATCACTAGAAAGTCGCTCTTGATTGAAAGACGACATGGTAACATTAACAATCGTTAAGTTCGTAACAGTAAAGTTCACTTAATATTCAAAATAAGTGATACTACTCTTACCATTGTTGCTCTTTGATCATTCGTATAAGTTAGCGGTGGTTGTAACATTCTGTGCTAACAAATGGCTAATATGGTGAGAAGTGGTAGTATATAACCCCAAAAAGAACTTTAAAAGTGTCTGCCATAGCTCCTCTTATGGTTCTAGGGGCTCCTTTGGTAGTCAGTGTGGTCGCCGAGGGGTGTTTAATCAGAGTTTCAGGTTATATAACCGGAGCGCCGTTTGAAGAAGTTTGTTATATTTTGTAGATTTGCCACCAGACCAAGACAATCACTTTAACTAATCCTCGCAAGTATAACTATTGAGCAAGGTCTCTTTTTGAATTGCAAGTATTCAAATTATGATCTACCCAACTAATCATATATGTAGGTATCGATTGACACACATCACACACTTCAGAGAACACTATGTACGAGTATTACGTGACGGCACGTATGTTTCCTCGCGCTGTTTTCATTCATTGGTGCAGTAAGTGACATTTTATCTTTAAAACGTAAATAATGTACGTAATGTGACAGGTGTGTGCGGATATTTGGACCTTACATATCCAGACTATGATTTCTTTTTACTATAAGATAAAGAATACTGCAATTATTTTTACTATAATTACAGATTACAGGCATAAACCCTCTTTTGGAGGAGGCCTATGTCCAGCAGTGGACTAAGATAGGCTGATGATGACGATGAAAGACTACCTACTACTTACTCCATATTGTACTGACTGTGGGAGACGATGGCTGGACGATTTTCTACTGAATGATGGCTGGAAAGTCTACATTATTGAAACGAAGAATTCAGAGAATTCATTGACAATATTATGTATTTATTTTACAAGGTAATGCTGACAAAACGACGTATATACTGACTACGATGAATAAATATTTAATACAAGCGAATATTGAGTCCTAAGTTGGTTAATTAGAAAGTATGTTACATTGTAATTTTGCTGCAAATATACCTAGTGATTATCCCGCTGAAGTAATGTAAAACTTCGTTGACACCAATTAACTAACCAGTAAATATGTTTCATATTAGTTACTCAAAGCTTGTGTCAACAAAGAGCACGTTAAATCGGAGGTGTCGGTGGGACGTATGTTCGTGTGTTGTTCCGCATGGAGCGCGGGCGCCGGGGATGCAGCGAATCCGTTTCAAGCCATTTGGCGCGGCTGTGGCACGGCGAGACAATTTACCCATTTTTACTCTGTTAGCCCGTCCAATTCACCATTTTTGGTAAAATCATTACTACATAAGTTCGTACTACAAGTTAGTTTATAATGACTTGGCTCTATTCCCTAGTAATGAGCGAACTGACTCTTTCTGAATTATTTTTTGGCTTAGTCGTTTTTACTAGATTCTTTGCTGGTTCGAGTGCTTGTATGCAGTTCAGTTCGGTAGTGTCCACGGAACCGATTCAATCGCATGCCAACCCTACGTCACTACATGATTATTGACCTTTACCAATATCGTTGAGTCATGCCAACCATGCGAGCCGGCCCGCACTGCCCCCTCCGCCGCTGCGCTCGCTGTGGCTGCGCTCAGCTGTTCTCTTGGCACTACACTTACTGCTATAAAAGTCTCGGCCGAAAATAGCACTCGATTGCTTCTATTCTCTACAAATCATATGTACGTATGTATATCTGTGTCCCGAACCCTGAGGCTCTCTATGGTTCGTTCAAAAAAAGAATTGCAAAATAACAGGCGCTTAGCTATGACTTATTGAAAAATTTGTAAATAGCGTTTCTTTCTTTACGTTACAGCAGGTAATCTATCAATAGTGGAATATACACGCTAGGAAGTACGACCACGAGGCGGCTGGCCCTGTGTCAGCATCGGAGTGTAGTTGCCGGCTCGAAACTCACATTTAGTGAAAAAAAATGAGTGAAAAAATACTAAACCGACGATTATAAGATTACATAGTATTGAAATTATCTTTTGCTGTTTGATTATTGATTGATATTATTATTATCCGACAACCGTTGGGGAGAAAGGTCATCGAGTGGCGACCACGTCTCGGTAAAAGGAGCGTAGGTTGCCCTCCTACCAGATGGTATGACGACCTGAAAAAGTGGCCCAGGACCGGAAAAAGTGGCGCCGATTAGGGGAGGCAGCAGGGGACATCTAGAGGCTGATAATGATGATAATGAGGATTGATTAACTTTTGAGATAATCTTTGATTTCTTTATATTTTAAGCAAAGGAGACTGAATTGCGCCAGACATCTTATCACATGCTTTCGAATTAAGTTACATGCAGAAGATACCAACTAGGAAGATTCGCGGCTACAACAGAAGCGGGAACTATTATCCATCATAGAGACGCGTCAAAGTTCGTACCTAGATTGCGTGGTCAGACATGACAGATATCAGCTTTGAAGATCATTTGGATGGACAAGGTCACTGGCAAAAGAAGAGGTTGACGAAGAAGGAAGTATTGGCTCAGTAACATCCGAGAGTGGATAGGCAATGCGACCTATTCCGCCTCGTAAAAGTTAGGAACATATTACAGCAACAGATTAATTATCTTCTAGTTGGATAGGGATTTAAGGAAGCAAATCGTATTGCAAACAACAGATCAAATTGCAATATTTTCACTAAACACAATACACAGTAGTGGCCACCGTCACGTGCTCCAACCGGAGCCGTTCCCACGGTACGCAGTGTGGCGCACGTGGGCCCTTATGTGAAGCTTGTCTATTTTTATAAAGACACGTAATATTTTAAAATGCAGATACAGTGTGATAGTATATAGTATGTCGTTTGTGACTATGACAAATCACTCGACCCTGCCGAGGTCGCGGCCCCGACAGCACGCTGCGGCTGATACGCCGAGCTGCTTGCGCAATTATTACCAAACATCTACAATACTTCCTTACCCTGTTCGCAGATTTCATTTAAAGAAATAAGCCAAGGGTACACCCTCCGTCTTGTATATGTGTAGAGGTATTTGACAACTTTGTATTTAATTGAAGGTTTTACCTGTTCGCTTCGTTGGCCATTTTGAAATTTAATAAAAAAAATAGTTATTAATAAAGTAATAATAAATAATTTCATACAAGCACGTTGGATCCGAAGACTTTTGACTACCTCATCGGACAATATGTGACCTATTTTTCGAGATAGATGCGTCTTGGTCTCCCTCGCAACCTGCAGTCAACTGTTTTATCGAAATTAATAATATACATTATTTGGTTTCAATTAAGTTAACTAATGTGCAATTCATATGTGATGTTGATCTAATTTATTTCTTAGATACATGTTAATGCTTACTGAGGCAACATTTATAGAAAATGAAGATTGTAACCAACACTCCGTAAGAACCTAGTACCCACCTAAATTTAGCAAAATAGTATTATCCGGTAGAATAAGGGGTATTGATGTTTACAACGATTTAAAATTATTATAATAACAATGTGTAGGAAACTAATAAATAACGTATTGTAATTGTATTGGGTAAAGTTATAAGAATTTTAAGTTTAAGAAAGAAATTTGTTCACAATTTGATTTAATTTAATTATATTAACGAAATTTATTTAACATATAAGGCTACATACCAAGATAGATTAGGCTGAAAGTGTTACATACATATAACTGACCAGCTGTATGTAATTACCTTGTCTCTGCAATAAATTAATTTTATAATAAAATTATATGTGTGATGGTCAAGGTTTTTAAAATTATATGACAAGGTACCGTTTGACTGCTATACCGCCTGATGGAGAGCAAGCGTGTTTAGGAAAAGCCTATTCACCCTTGCGATAACAAGTCCTGTATTATATGTGGCCAGAAACAGTCGCTGGCAGTGTTTCACTCCTTGGCCGTCCGATTAACCTTTAAACTAAACCGTTCAGTCCAAGCTATTGACATATCTAGCAGACAATGGTGGTACAGTAAAAGGGTCTATGTGCCTCTCGACTCATGTGTCAGTAGAAAGAGTACAGTCGCCATTCTTCTGGGTGCGCTGCCGACCTGATGAAGATAATGGGGTACTGATGCATTCGAAAGGCCGAATTAATTGGGGTGGCCTCGATTATAGGAGACCTAAGCCCAACAGTGGACTTCGAAGGGATGATAGATGGAAGAGTTAATCTAAGAGTGAAGTTGAATGGTCAGTCTGTTTTGAAACAAACTGAATGCAATGTACAAAAAGCCACTTTAAAATGTGCGACACCAACACAGTATAAAACCCAACGAAAACAGAAACCTTAAAGCTTAAAACACGATAAATGAATGAATACCTAAACAACTGAGCAACTCATTAACTAAGCGTCGAGTTTCAGTGCTCAGTGGCTCAGAGTTGAGCAAACTCAGCCGCTCAGAGCGACTAATGCGGCCCGAACGACAATTTAATAAAGAAAGCTAAACCCCGCGCCGACGACAGTAATAACGTTTGTAAAAATATCCGCAGACACACGCTTAAGGAGAAGTCGCGACAGTCGGGCGGCGCTGCGTTCGCTTGCGATGGACTGTTTTCACACTAGAACATCATTGAAACACTAAAAGTCTCTAATTGGGATGTTTATTAACACCTTCATTTTTGAATTGTGAATACTAAGCAGCAACATTTTTGTAAACTATCTAGTCGGATCTTGCTATTATATGGTATGGTTTTTGTTGAAGCGAAATATCGGCAGTAGTTTTGCGTGTACTGGAAAGTATTTATGAGGATTGTAGTAGTACTTAGGTGGTAAACATACGTGCTTACCTGTTACGTTTTTTACTCGATTTTAAGTGTATCTTTCAGATATACTTCACTGAATCCAAGAACCCCTTGGTGATGACCTGTTTTTAATCCCACCAATGCTAACTGGAAGAATGACGTCATTACAGCTGTTTTTTGATGTTCACATTTGACATGGAAACTTTAACAAATTTTTAATCTTTGTTAAATACATCTCTGTATAAAACAGTTTCATGTTATGCAGAGATTCGCTACTCATAACAGTTACTATAGCAAACGGTAATATAATTGTGCTGCTTCGTAACGAGCGAGTTGGCCGTCCGCGGAGAGCGCTGCGCCTTATTGGGGTGCGGTCTCATAGAGTTTTATTTGCACGCGTCTTAACCCGCCGCCGCCAATATTAAATTCTGCGTCTCCCCAGCGCCCCCTGCCGCCGGAATTACATTATGTGTTTGCTATTACACTCGGATGCCACGTTATGTTATGTAATTAATGTCTTTTTAGCGATGCGTCATTACTCGTTCGTTTGTATTTATACGAAATTAGTCTTCCGGTAATTATGTTCCTTGTGGTCCGGGGCGTCTTTTCGTATTTTCATATACGGAAGTAGAGAAAATGTGATTTATTCGTAACTAGCGCTGCTTAATATCTTTTAACATGCATATCAAAATAGCAATCATTCTCGATTTAATTTGGAAATTGTCCTTAAGAGAAAGCGTAACTCGTTTTAATTTAGTAAAACTGCTATGCATAAATCTTAATACAGAAACCTTGTAAATATCAGTGTTATGTATAAAATATTTTATCATTAGGTATTTGTAAATAAAACTCTAAACGGTTTCCTTTTTAATGTTTATTGTCTTGGCGACTAGAAGTATTAAAGTGTCAGATTGCTGCAGCAAGCACATCGTCAATCTAGCCGGCAGAATCTAGCCGTTAAACAGGTTTGATTCTCACCTACAACAAATATTATTAACATCATGTACAATAAGAAAGCAATGTCGTACAAAGTTCAATAAACTAATGATCTCTTGAGAAATTAAAAAAATACTGCTACCTATATACCTCCTGCTGTCTTCAATTACTTACAGGTAATGTTTTAAAAGCAGTGATAGCCTAGTGGTTAAGAATTCAGCCCCTCACTCTGGGGGTGCCGGGTTCAAACCCACGGCGCGCACCTCT
>DWDT01002128.1:0-14302 GCA_018245595.1 Microceris scylla | reverse complement strand
CTGGGCTATTAAAGTAACTATTGTATATTATAGTCACTACCAAGGCAATAATATGTCATATTATAATAACTCAAATTGTTAGCCTAAATTATTCACTGTCATTAAAAACTTAATAATATATTTCAATGTTTCACATAAAAATTATTTACATAATGTAAATAGCCAAACAAAAAAGTAGCCTCAAAAAATATTGGGATTAATCTCAAATCAAAAGAGATAGAAAACACCACAAACAAAATACATCAAGATATTTGTATAAACTTTTACATTATTTCAACTTTGATTAAATGCTTAACTAATACTGTCATAAAGAAACTTATTTTGCATATAATTATGCTACCGCCAAATTATTGCCAATATTTTTGTTCATATATCGACATACACAATTCCACATACAAAAACAATCAAATATCAAGGCATTACATCAGTCTGTACGTATTATCCTATCGTCCATCAACCGGAACCATTAATATCATCCTACACCCTGCTTAATGTCATACACATCCATATTCGTACCAAATTGCCGATTCCTTCGAATTATCGGGCTTGTCGTTGCGACTTAGTGTTCGTCTATCGTGTCTCATATTAGGATCGTCCCGATCCTGTAAATTATCCTCTACCACAGACCGCGACTGTTCTGGCATTGACCTGGGATGTTCATTAGAAGATCGATCATTACTTTGACATGCTCCATCACCTATTACAGTAGATATTTTGTTGTAAACTAAGTAAGTCGGATTTTCTTTAACAGGCGTACTTTGAGGTTTACTGTTCATCGTGACGTCAGGGTTATCGTCAGTCAAATATACCGTTCTCCGCGATCCAGCTGTACCAAATACCGGTGAAGGTGTTGATGCTGTAAAATGAAATGTATTTTAAATTAAATATTTATATTACAATAAAATTTATTATATACATATGTCTGTACTCTAAATGCCATGTGTTTTATAAAGAGTGACAAGCCTTTATCCTAGTAATAAAAATAAAAGTACCTGCGGGTAAGCCAGTGTCAGACTCCAAACCCTGAAAACTGTTCCTATGGGAAGGTGGAATGGCCTTATGCGGCCTTCTTCTAAGAGAAGCTCGTATGAGGGCGTCATCTCCACCCCCGCTGTGGGTCGATGCTGTGGACAGTCTACGCACAAAATTGTTTTCATTTGTCATTCTTGGATCTAAGCTATGAATGGAACTAGACATATCTAAATTGTCAGATTTCTTCATAATAGTATCGTCAAATCTTCTACTAAAACTAGAATCCGAACTGTGTCTTGGAGAGTCTGCACTTGGGTTTGAAGAACCTTGGTCCTGATCAGAGATTTTCGAAATCTTTTCTATATCTTGACTTCCTGGATCTGATTCACCAGATTCTGAACCTGCAAGTGTTAATTGAGATTTTGAACGGCTTGATTCTTCTATTCTCTTATTATTTCTCGAAGGCACCTTATTTATCAAATCAGTGCCTGCTTTACGAACTCGTTTTACGAAAGATGCACCAAAGCCCCGTCTTTTAGTTGTACAGTTATCTAATTTCTTGTAGTGTTCCATTATTTTTTCTTCCAACTTCTCTTTCTGGCGGCAAAGGGCGTTTACCTTATCAGCAAACATCTTTTCTTCCTCGTGATAATGTTGTTTGTCTTTTAAAGAGTGTGCTAATAGTTCATGGTATTGTGTAAGAAGCTGAGAGACATGATCCATCAAAGATCTTCTATCAGCGTCTAAACTTTTGTTCATTTGAATCAACATTTCACAATGTTGATTGGTTTTACTTATTTCCAACTCCATGCTTGTGATCACTTCCAACTTGGTATTAATTTCACCAGACATTTCAGTATTTTTCAGCTTCAGCTGTGCTACTTCACTTCTTAAATTTCTATATTCTTCTTGCATATTTCGATACTCTGTTTTCAATCTGTCACTTGCCGTGAAAAGGTTTCTAAAATCTTCCTTTAGCTTTGAATGTTCAGCTCGAAGATTTGTTAGATTTCTTGACTCTATCCTTAAATTTTCTCGTTCAATTTCGAAATCTGTAATCCTTTTCTCGTAGTTTGTAAGTTTTTCTTTCAATTCTCTATTTTCCATCTTTAAATCTCTAATGGCAATTTTTACAGGTTCTCTTTCACTAAGAAGAATCTCATACTCTGTGTTCAGTTGTTCGTGTAGAGTTTGTAATGCTACTTGATCACGTAAAAGATTATCCTGTTTGTCTTTTAGTACCTCTAGTTGTTTAATAATTTCTTCTTTTTCTGCAGCTAATTGACTATTGGCAAGCTGCAAAGTCATTTGTTGTGATATTAAAGAGCCGTTCTGCGAATTTAGTGTAGCCACATTAACTTGTAACTTAGCATTTTCAGCTTGGCAGTTTTGAAGTGTTGCTTGTAAAGCTGTTAAGTCCGATGAGAGTTGTTCGATTTGGGGATTAATTATATTCTCATCAAATGCTGGTTTCTCTACGTGATCACAATTGCATGCAACCAATTTAGTCAGGTTGGCTTTAGCTGCAATTTCAGATATTGTACTTTCATGATCAGTATTTGTTATTATCCTTTCCAGTAACTCTTCAACGTTGAATTCTTTAGATATTATATCAGCTGTATTAATTCCTAGTTTTTCCATACAATTTCTTAATTTATCAAAGTTAACTTTTTCTCTGATTAAATCTTTCTGCAAAGTTTGTATTGTTTCTGTATCTACCTTTTTGTGTGATTTTAATTCTTGAGTTTTTTGTTCCAAATCTTGAAGTCTCCCGGTCATTGCGTTGTTTAATTCTATTTGTCTGGATAGCCTTTCGATTTCCTTATTCTTTAATTCAATTTCAGTCGTTATAGTATCAAGCTTGACATCTTTTTCTTCGACAGCTTCTCTCAATTTGTTAACTTCTCTTTGCAAGTTATGTGTTTCTTTTTCACTGTAAGTTAACTTTGTCTTAAGCTCCTCCGTTTGAATAATGAAACGGGTAACCTTCTCCGCCTCAGGTTTTACAATATTTAATTCTTTAGTTCTCGCATCTAATGTTTTCTCTAAATCATCCGCCCTTCGTTGTATAGAATCGCATAGCATTTGAATTCTTTGCTTATCTTTGGTGAGTGATTCCAAATGTCGTTCAAAATCTTGTAATTTATTTTTTTCAGAATCTCGATCTATAGACTGTCTATCAATGAAGGCTTTTTGGCTGTCCAAAGAATCTTGTAATTTACGATTTTCTTCTAATGCATTTTTAAATACTTCTTCTAATTCAGAATTTTGTACCATAAGTCGATTGCAGTTTTCTTGTAATTGCTCACACTTGAGAGTTAATCTTTTCTTTTCTTTTTCTAATTCTAATAGTTTATCGCTACTTTCTAATAAAGATTGTTCTCGCAAACTGTCTATAGTGGAAAGCAGTCTCTTATTTTCTAACTCAAGTTTCAAAGCTCTTGCTTGTGCATTGCTTGTTAATTGTTCCGATAGACTGTTCTCGCCAGATTCCAAGGTGCTCTCACATTCATTATCAGTATCCAAGTTACTGTTGTTACTTTCACTCAGAACAGACTTTGTAATGTATTGTAAATGATTGTTTTCTTCTATAAGTTCTTGGATTTTCTGTTGATCTGCATCTCTTTCCTAAAAACATATACGTTATAAACATATATTTTCTGAAAACACATATAAATAAAACCTAAATATTCAAACACAAATTCAATATCAAAAATCTTTACCAACCAGAGCTATATCATTGGCTTCTCTTTTTAATTTTATCATTGCTGCTTCTAATGTTAAGCACTGCTCAGCTCTTTTCCGCGCTCTTTGCAATTGTTCCTCTAAAGCATCCCTGGTTTCCATTAGTGCTTTATTGTCTTCACGTAGTTCAGCAACTCGGGTCTTATAATATTCGGCATCAGCTAATCGATCGCGGTATCGTTGAATCTCTTGTTCTAACCTAAAATAAAAGTCAAAACAGCATTATACTTTATCACTTTTTCGATCAAATTGCCACTGCACAGTTTTGAGTGACCAATGTGAGAAATAATATGGTTTTACTATTAAATGTTTCGTGGGTCTCCGCCGCGAACTCTCTGCGAACGCCGAGAGCTCATGAGGAAGGACCTCGTAAAGGTCCGAAACTAGTCGGGCAACCCCGAAAAACATACGTGAGTTAAGCCGGTAAATTTATAATCAAATAATATGGTTTGAATGAACAATCTTGCCCAATAATTTATAAATGTAAAGTGAGATGAAGATCTTTTCTGATTGTAGATTTTCCTGGTTTTCATTAAATACCTGCAGTTTGATCTTTTATCACACACACACTTAAGGTAGAGAATAAAAATATAAATCGAACTTCTGTACCTGTCACATCTCTCTGCCTTTTCTCTGAGCGCGTCGACTTCATCTCTATAACCCGCCGCTTTCCTAGCTTCATTAAACCATTCTTGGCTGTCTGCTCGTAGTTTCGCTAGAACTAATTTGGTATGTTCTAACTCCTCACGACACTCTGATAACTGTTCAGATTTTTCTTCCCTATAAGTGAATTATTTGTTTATTATATAATTTCGTAATAAAGCATTTGTGTAAACTTCAGTAGTAGCGCAACTTAACTTACAATTCTTGTCGCTGCTTTCGCAAACGAGCTTTCCAGTCTGCTAACTCAACTGCTAGATGCTGACTTTCTCCGTTATTTTGACTGATGTTTTGTGTAGAGCGGCTCTTGTTGTTTTTGTTTTCGTTTTCATTTTCACACAAGCCCTCGCTAAGCACTAAGGAAGCCCAATTTTGGAGGTAATGGTCGCGTTCTTTCGCGAGGCGGCGCATGTGGTTAAACATAGTAGGGGATTGAAAGAGGTCTATTGCGTCCGGAGTTAGAACTACTGTTTGCATGTCTGTTACCTGTAAAAAAAGAAATCATCAATTCCATATAGTTAAATTGGTAGAATTATAATACATAAATAGATCCCAAATGTTAAATAGGCAAGTTCCTATTTTAGGCTGTATGTGACAAAGAACAATAAACGTAATATCACGCCTGTAATCCCCGAAGGGGCAGGCAGCCGATTGTAGTACACTCCCACGTTTCACCAGTTACGTTTACGTCCCATGGAATAGGTGGTGAGCCTATTACCATAGATTGGGCAAGGATCTAGACCCCGAGTCACTACTAGAAATTCTATATTAGGGAAATGTAATAGTTCCTACACGACCCAGGATTTGAACCCAGGATCGGCAGTCGCGGTTGCAACCACTCGACTACAGAGGCAACCATAGAGAATATTAAATGATCATAATTCGGAAAATATCACAAAATAGAGAATATAACCGAATATTTTTTAAATAAGGATGAGCCACCGAACTTTGTATTTAAAAAATTACGCTCAGCCGCTAATTACTGTTACATGTTATATCTGTTATAAGCTATAAAAAATGATTGCATAAAAATCAACAACACACAGTACGTGAAAAATACTTTGTTACTAAACATGTAGCCATTATACAATAAAGATAAGAAACATTGCATATTTATATGAGAACCAAAAATAAATATATATTTTATAAACGAGCCATGAGTCGTAAATTTGCATACAATAGATAATAATTATAATGTCTGATGAGTTTTCGGTTAAGTAACCATTTGTAGAATAAGAATTTGAGTATAGGTGCATGTTTACGTATTTCTCATCTTGACTGCGTGTATATTTTAACGTAACATATTCAGATCCATCAAAAACAATTCAATTCAGCTAAAACATGTGAAACATGGGTGTAAAGTTGCATAGCTTATAGGTTGCCTGCCTCGTCGATCGAGTGGTTGCAAACGCGACAGCTAATTGAGAGGTCTTTATTTCGATTCTCCGGGTCGGGTACCATAAGGGTTTTATAAACTGAAATTCCTAGTAGTACTTCGGAGTCTGGAATTTTTACCTGGTGAAAATAGGCTCACCATTGATTGCATTACTGCACTGCTCTGCCTACCCCTTCGGGGATTAAAGAGGTGATGTTACGTACTATAATAAATACTAGAGTTAATGTTTGGTGATCAATGATTACGACAACATTAAATAATAATCTCTATATTAATTACACATTACATTACGCACTGTGTATGTTTGAGTCTAGAAAATTTAATTACGACGCATTAATGAATCACAAATGGTGTTCCATAGCTTGTCATCGGAACCTTTAATGGCGACATACAACATTCAAATAAAGAGTTAGCCGCTAACTCATTTAACTTCAAGTATTTTCAATAGAGCTCTGTCATGGAGTATGTTCCAGACATCCAGTGGTTGCGGGAGAGACCCATGCACGACAATGGGGCTCATTAAATTGTATAGTGAATAGTCCAAGAAGAGACTTTATTTAAATATTAAACACTTGAAACTGCTACTACAGATAATGTGAAGTGCCCAAAAATTTGTCATATTGTACAAATTTATGTCCTAATTTATTTGTCCTAATTTATTTATGTCCTAATAAAGTCAGTATTTAGTTACCTAGTATTGTACCTGTTCTATTTTGAAAAACATAAGTTACTCTGTTGCCATGGCAATAATGGTTAGACATAATTTCTAATGAACCCTTTTTTAATACCTCTGTAACAATAAGGGAAAACCCAAGACTGTTGTGATTATAATTGTCTTAATAAAACATTAATTTGAGGTTTGTAAGAAATATTGTACTGAATGTACTATAGTCATTAACTCTACAAAATGATTTAAATTGGTAATAACCAAAGAAATATATTTAAGCACATAGATATTCTTCCATGTGTTTTCTAACATCAAGATTTTTTAACTTTAAATGTAACTATTATAGTATTATTTAATTCAACATTTTTATAATACATAAAATTTCTAATATGATTATGTTAAGACTATGTACTTTTATTTCTTTTGGTTTGGTATTATCACCACCAAGAGGTCATGAACCCTAGATAACTATTTATATCTTAGAATGAAGTGACATACAAACAAGGCCTATTTAGCATTCGAGATATAAGTATATTTGTCATAATAATTTGATTAAATTTAGAAAAAAACACAGTACAGATAAAAGATGTATGTAAAGATGTAAAATAAAGAGCAGAATATCATAATGACAATAGTCAAGCAATATTGTAAGCACTTTTTAACTGATCAATTCTATGCTATGTTCTACAAACATCTACTGGTGATGGTAAGGGCTTATTATCAAGCCAGAACATTTACCTGTTTGCAAATTACAACACTTTAAAAAGTATATTAAGATACTATTAGCAATTAGAGCAATTAGAGCGAAACCAGGAAACCAGCATGGTTCTTATCAGTCACCAAAGTTACACTTGACTGGGTTGCAACATGGGGGTACAATAATGTTACATTTAAATAATTCTACAAAGCAACAAAATAATGCTTTGTTTATAGGGGTAGCTTTAACTATTCATTGAAATATAAGGGCACAAAATAAATACAAGAGTTTTCATTTAACATTCATATATCTTTAAACTATGGTCTAAGTTTTTTTTTTGGTTTCAGTTGTTTTAAAAATCTTATTCTGTTCCTTAGCTACAAAGTTAACAATTACCTCAAGTTTATGGGTAAGCATATGAACAAGTTATTATCAAATATTATTGACTTATTATATCATATATGGACATAATACATACCTGTTTTATACATTCAACAATGTTGTGTTGCAGATCAACATCCAATTCCTTGATCCTCGTTATAAACAACTCTTTGTTAGGGCACTGGACTGCTGCTCCCAGGAGTAACAGAATCAACAGCTTCATGTTCTCAAGACCTTCTCTAGACTCTGGTGCCTTTCCCAAACATATGCACTCTGGCACGACAAGGAGAGTCATACCCAGTTCCTCATCATATAAACCTTTTACATTTTTAATGATTGCATCAAAGTTTTTCACTCTACCTAAAATTAATGCCTGGTCTTCTAAGCCTGTCAGCTTTGTGATGTGGTAAGAGGGTTCTGGGTCTATTTGAAGGTATACATGATGCAGAATATCCCCACTGTACAGTGAGGAGTACTCTGTGAAGCTCCCTGGTTCTGATAGGCATGATTTTAACTAAAAAATGTCATTAATATTAGAAATTGAATTAAATTTTTCTTTAAACTACTAATAGATACTTCTTTGAGTTTTCATTAAAAACACATATATGTACATTGCTTATTAATAAAATATATGATTATTTTATCTTTTAATCTAGGAACCAATAAATATAGATATAAGAATATAAAACAACTATTATTCAAATCTAAAATACTCAATAAAAAACAATTTGTGCACTACACTAGCTGAGCACCTTGTGTTGCTAATTTTATCTGTTAAGAGATACAATTACACTATCTGGACGCTGGGAAAAATCTTAGTGTTTTTATGGCCTCCATAGAGGAAATGAGACCACACAAGAGAAACTATTGTTCATATTCATTTTCATTCTCTAAGAAGCTACTTTCTTTTAGTTAAGATAGATTGTCACTACAGAAGGAATGCATCAAGAATGTATTCCAAGTTTAAATATGTCTGAATATAAAAACACATATATCAGACAAAATACCACATATTTATTGATATTTTAAATGTCATTTGTTTCAAAATTATTGTTTCTTTCTTAAATAGTTTTTTTTTTTTTAATTTTTGTAATCACTTTATATTAACAACAGTGGATCAAAATCATTATGAAATAGTATCATCATATTATAATGAAATGACTATAATACACATACTGATTCAAAATACAAAGGTCGATAAATAAAATCGACCATTCACTGGAACGGAACGCTTCGATAATTTTATCTCACGGTTCATTCTAGTTTATACAAGCACAAATCGTTGATCACTCACCCACGAAACTAAGGGTCCACTTAAGAAGTCTTCGATTTCGGTACCAGACGCGGCCATTCTCTACAAGCGATAGGATGAATGAATCCTATTTCTTCGGTCTTGGCAGCAGAGCATGGCATCAATATAAGTCCTCAAACTGACACAAGATGGAAATCTATTAAACATCTGCAAGTAAACTTATACAAAGACACCCGTAGAAAATAAATATGTGCAAGCACCGTGACACTTGACAAGTTGTTGACACACAGCAAAGCATGCTACACACACAGCCGTGAAATCAATAAGCACATCCTTAAAATAGATAGTTCAACGACCTATGTTTCAAAATATGAATTGCTCAAATAATTCATTGTAGATTCGTTACGATCCCTATGACAATTATAAGATGTAAGAGGTACCATATGTAATTAGATCCTTTTTACTTTCAAAATAGGGATGTTTTAAAATTACAGTGTTATTTCTCTTATCTGCATGAACAAAATACATAGAATACATTATAGTAGTATAAAATATACTAGTAATTCATTCCTTCCTTATTTACAGCAATATTTGGATGGAAAATGTACAAAATTTAATACGGTTGTCTAATCGAATCCAATTGTTAACACATGCGCGTTGTTATCCCTAAGCTCAAGAATAAATAATAATGTTTAAAACTAATTTGAAGATCTTGAATTCTTTATGGGCAATTTGCGCAAAACTTTTGGAAACTTCTTTGGCCCATGTTTTTATCAGGTCATTTATTGATTATCTTCGGTCCCATAATGATTATCTTCGGTCACAAAAATGTCACAATTAATGATGACATCTGACAGTAACAAGCAGCCCTTACCCCTAATGCCATTTATATACACTTGTGACTTGAGTCGTTAAATGTGTGACAGACAGCGTCTTTCAAACATTGACTACACTGATTGTAATAATAATTATCGATTTCAGTATTAACAAAATATACATTTTGTACCTACATAAACATTTTAAAATATTTCTTTAATAATACGTTAATGCCAGATGCGTGTAATTTAATTAGGGTCCAATTTAATATATTTGTGTTATAAGTTTGGTACATTTCTAAATGTATACAAGAAAATGTTTACAAAAACTATGAAGGTTCAGTTTCAAGATCAACAACTGGATGATTATGTACTTGAGGTAAAATGTTCTATTAAGTTACGGGCACTTTACGCCAATTTGATATTTTATTAAAAGAAAAGAAGTTCAGTTAAAATGAATTATTCAATTGCAAATATAATCACCTCACATAATATTAGCCGTAGTTACTCACTCTTTTATTTATTAGTAGAAATTTCAGATAATTGTTGATGACTTCAGTTTTTTCTAATTAATATGTGCAATTATAAAAATAGTAATAAGCAAATATGCATATAATGATCTTTTGAAAAACTCTTTAATTTGCAATCACAGACAGGCTTTAATAATATTTGTATATAAGTTGGCGTAAATTGTATGGTAGTGTTGGTGTACATATATAATAAATTAAGAGACTAACTTCTTTTCAGAACTCTGTATTAAAAAGCAAATTACAGAGCAAAGTAGACGCTCTTTCAATTATGAGTAGAGAGCTCGACAAATGCAGTATGGAGCGTGACCGATATAAAATATTAGTAGAACAGTTGCGATGTAAAAAAACCCCAGTTCCTTGTAACTCTGAGTCTAATCTATATAAATTTGCCCCTACTAACACTATAAGTGGAAGTGAAATGCTTGCAAACACAAGGGATCACAATAACATACTCAAATTAGAGGTAAATTTAATGTCATATTAAAAACGCATGCTACAATTTAACATTGGCTGGATTTGGTCCATTTTTCAATTTTTCTATGTAACACATGTACATCATTATCAGTTTATTTCCATCCACTGCTGGAGATAGGCCTCTCCAACGGCACGCCACAGCTCGATCTTCAGATCGTCACATCTAACTGCTGCCAGCCACTTTGCGTATATATGTATAAGTTTCTAGTTCGCTTCTATGTTATAAGGCATGCTGTACATATAATATTATAGTTCATTTGCACCAGCTCTAGTTGATTAATAAATTAAAACATTTCATTGATATGAATATGACCCAGGTGTTGTCATTCTGGAAGTAAGCCTTATTATACTTCCAATAAGATATTATTAAAACTCTAACTTAATTGACAAATAGGTGGAGACATTGCGAAGTAAACTGGATGAGGCCAATGGAGACATATTAGCGCTGAGGAAACAACTGCAAAATGATTCAAGATTAGAAGACATCAATGGTAGTAGAATATTGCCAGTTTCTGTATCATATTCCACTACAGACTATGAGCAATTAGTGCAGGAGTTGGAGAAGGTTCAAAAAAAGGTAGTTAGTTCAAGTGATTTTGTGTTACATATTTATTTTAAATACCCTAATTTTACTTTAAATATTTTTTTTAAAGTTTACTCATATTGCCTTTATGTATCTATTTGTTTTATAAAAATAGTCTTGTTTCAAGATGTTCCATTTTCAACTGAAGTTAAAAATTGTCCTGCTTTTTGATGGACATTAAAATTTGATCACTTCTAATCCCTCATACATATTATACTGAAGGTAAAGTATTTTTTAAGAATTTTAATTTTAAGTATTGTGTAATAGTATCAACAACTTCAATTGGATTATCGCGCCACTTTGGATGACAAGGAAGAACTGGTATCTGACAGAGATTACTACAAAAGTAAAGTGCAAAGGTTGAACCACCAAATCAGTTACATCCTGTCAAACAGAATGAGGTCACAAGGAGACAAAGATTCAGATCTACCTAAACCAGTTGTGGACATAGATGCTCTGGTCACAGAGAATAAATATCTACATGAGAGAATCACTCAGCTTCAAGTTGAAAAAGAAATTGTGAAAAGGAATTTGACAAAATATAAGGTATGTACCTAATTTCTCCATGCCCTTATATTTTTTACACTAAGATCAACAAATATTTAAAAGTAATATGAGAGTCTGTATATTACCTGGTCTGACATTCAATGAACATATATATATAATCTCCAAATGTCATTTTACAACCCAGATATCTGTATGTCTCTGTTGTAAAAAAATACATCCCCTGACCACATGCTGAGATACCAGGATTTCGTTACAGGTGACTAAACCTAAGGTGAGCTGAACTCTATGGCTCTATGTATCATATGGCCTGCCTAAACTATATATCCAGACAATCTACTGGCAATGTCATGGGTGGTGCCAGAAGTGTTGCTCTGCAATGCCCAACCAGCATACCCACCATAGGGATTACAGGCAAATGCACCTCAGGTGTAGCATATGTCCAGTACTTATGGACTTCAATAGGCTTATGATGATGCTGATAACACAACATGAACACTATGTATATACATCCCATCATGGAATAGAATGAGCATATACAATAGGCAGAAATGCAACACAAATTAGAAAAACCCAATAATATCCAAACTGGGGATTAAACTCAGGATCTCTCCATCAGCAATTGCATGTTCTACTAGTCCACCAACGACACAGAAAGATAAAACGTAACATCCACCCTATAATCATCAACGGGGTAGGCAGGAGGTGTTGTACACTCCCCAGGTTCCACCAGTTATGTTTAAGTAACATGGAGTAGGTGGTGAGTCTATTGCCATACACCGGGCACAAATCCAGACCTCAAGTCACTGTTAGAAATCCTCAATTAGAAAAATCCAATAGTACCTGCTCAACCAACGAACAAAAAGCCATTCTGACACAGAGAGATGTCGTTAATGTCCCAATTTTGTTAAATTACAGAGTCTTCTTGATACTAGGAGCAAAAACAACACATTACCCTTCAAAAAAGGCTTCTCTGGTGTTATGACTCAAAAACAAGGTAAAAATCAACTTTTTGGTTTTTATGTACCTCAATATATATATTGAGGATCTAGTATGTAAATAAATAAACCAGTTTTTAAATTATGGAAATTCAGTGTGAACCTCATTTTAATATCGTGAATCCAATTTTCTAAGGTCTAAACCAAATGACATTCCACTCAAACATCATATTTTATAATGATAACCATAAATATTTTAGAAAACCGTCAATGTAACACTATGGTTCAGGTATTAGGGGTGGGGCAGGCCTGTGTTTAGAAGCAGATGTCAATATGCGGCATTATTGTAATTATGATTTTCAAACAAGCTTAATAAAAATGCTTAAAGAGTTTTGTCTGTTATTTGATTAAAGGGTATGATAATAAAGGAGATTTATAATATTTATTTCGGCATTTTGATTTGTAACACGGTCCACCTACAATTCAAGCTCGATCGGTCTGATTGTAATTGCCACCAATGGCAGGATCAGTTGACACAAAACGACCCCCAATACATTTGCTATAGTTAGATTACATTGACAAAACAATAAATATTATTTTTAATGTCCCACGGTCCGCCACTGGTGACCCTTGGGACAATAATTGATGAGTTATGCAATGGGACAATAATTGCATATGTATGTATATTATTGATTTCGTGTATGAACCAACATAAAGACGTTCGTATCACATTAGGTCTACAATAAGAATTCCTTCTTTCCGTGTGTTTTCAGCGAGGTTCCAATGATCCCGCACGAGCTGGTGGCAGTGTTGACGGCTGCGGCAGCTGGAGGCGGCGGCGGCGACGCGGGCCAACCTCCTCGCCGACACCATCCGCGACTACATGAACCATGAACGGCTCCATGAACGTGCAGATCGACCTGTGGCCGCTCGGCTACACCGCCGATGACGTCTCGAAATTAATGCAAGGAGCTCTGCCACAGGTCACATGTTTGTATGTGTACTAGGTACAGCTACTATTTTTAAATTCTCTTAAAATTAAATGAAGTGATGATGTAGTGACTTAATTTCAAAATATACTTCGTCAGTACTATTGTGAAATATGTTCAATGTCTGCCCAGTGATAGAAATACCTTAGAAATTAAAAAGAAACTAATATCAAAGTTTAAAAGAACCCAAGTTATTCTTTAATTCAATGTCTTTCAACAAGGTAAAATTCATGAACACTTTTATATTATGGCATAATCAAAATCAACAATAAACTGCAATAATTTATTTAATTCTACTAGACTTTTCTACTTTAGAATTTCTACTAGTAACTTGGACTCTGAATCTATGCCCGGTGTATGGCAATAGGTTCACCACCTATTCCATAGGACTTAAACGTACCTAACTGGCAAAATGGGATAGTGTATGTACTACACTCCTCTACCTACCCCTTCAGGGATTAGAGGCGTGATTTACGTTAATGAATACTAATTAGGCAGCTATCATGATAAAAATTGATCGACAAGTAAATTTGTAGATGGGTTATATAAATGAAATGATGAGATGATTACAAAAATAAATTACCCAATATAATATTGTAATTATAGTTCATTAATCAACATTGTAAAGTATACCTATTCTGTGCAAATAAAACTATATATTACATGGTAGACTTGTGTAATAAATAAATAGTTAAATAT